>PVJX010000797.1:104587-207567 GCA_004027295.1 Dolichotis patagonum
CTTTATACTATTGTGTTATGTTTGATATTATTGTAATTGAAACTATGCTCAACTATAGCAGAGTAAGAGATATGGTGTTAGATACTGTTGATGTCCAGTTGACTTAATGTAAAGTACTGTGTTGCCTATGTTGTCCTGTTCTGATCTGCTCTGTACTGCCCCCTTTTGTTTTATTCTCTTTTAAATAAAAAAAAATTTTAAAGAGAATAAAACCAAATAAAACAGAATAAAGCCAATCAAAACAGAAAAATAAAAGTGATACAGAAATTCAAATCAAGATAATATGAAATCAACAATGGCTACCATAATATCTCTTGATTTCTTTAAAATAGCTGTCCATACCATCAGACATAATAAAATCAAACAAAATGAGACAGAATAAAACCAAACCTAACAAAACAATGAAAATGATACAGTAATTCAAAACAAGATAATAGAAAATTAACAATAGTTGCCAACTTCCTTTTTTAGATGTTTCTTCCTCTTTCACTTCTGCAATATCTGTTGGACATATTGTATCCCATTAACTCCTTCAGTATTTTATGCTAGGCAGATAACATGATGTTTACCTTTATGAGTCTGAACTATTTCACCATAAGCGTGATCTTAAATTGCATCCATTTACATAAAAGAGATTCAAGATTTTCGTTCTTTATAGCTGAGTCGCTTTCCATTGTATAAAAATACCATATCTTTCTTTTTCATTCTGTGGTTGATGAGCAAGCTATCCCTGCATTTTTCTGGTTTCCTGTTACATGATTAATGTATCCTACAAAACTATCTTTCTAAATTGATGGAAAAATAAGATACTTCTATGATAAAGGACAAATGAAGGAATCCATGATCACCAAACCAAGCCTACAAAGAACATTGAAGAATATTCTAGAGACAGATGAAGATGACCACAGTTCCAGTAACAGCAGCAGAGCAGGATCACCAAACAGGGCAAGAAGTTGAATGGAGTGGAAAAGTGAGGGTCCAATAGCAGAGGATAGCATGGCAGAGATGAGCCAATGCATGCCGACTGTATGTATTAATATAGATGGCCTTGATTCACTGGTTAAGAATACTGAAATCAGATCCTGCTATCATTTTAATAGGTAAATATCTCCATATTATATAGGTCCAATGGAAAGACTCTTTAATCACACAGTTTCTTACCTCTGAAAAAAGGAAAATATTTTAAATGGTACAATTACCTTTACATCTCTGAAATTAAGTGTGAGCCCGTATGTCTGTGTGTGTATGTGTATGCCATATTCATCACTGTTCCATCCATATTCTATGAAATTTTGAAAATACTATTTTTTGTCTGGAAGGGAACTTTTCCTATTATTAGACCTCAAAATGTTCTTCCTTTAGCATACAAAAAAAATTTTTTTTTATTCTTTTACTTTACATTTTATTTGAATGTGTACTTGTTTAATCTTCTTAATAGGTTTTACAATCAGAATCCATTCCTACCTGATTGCATAGCATCTTATCTACAATAGGTTTCCAATGTTGATTGTATCTTTTTTTTTTTTAATTTAAAAGAGAATAAAACAAAAGGGGGCAGTACAGAGCAGATCAGAAGAGGACAACATAGGCAACACAGTACTTTACATTAAGACAACTGGACATGTAAAATTTTAATTGCAAAATGTCATTTTATAGAAACATGAATTTAATTTGCTTGAAGTATATACACATGAACATGCATAAGCATGAACATACATTCATATGTCTGTAAAATTAGATGCTTATATATGTACAAACAGCTTTAATTCTATTTTATAAACTTCATTTTATGCTCATAGCAGTTATTATTGCTCTCATTTTTTTCAAATGAAGGTAAAATTTCTCAAAATAAAATCTTTTAGAATGAGAAAACAGATGGGAGTAAAATACTAATTCATGGTCAGTATGACAAGACGTTTTTGGAGATTAATCCAGATCTAACCAAAATAGTATCACAAAAGTAAAATATCTTTCATAGTTATTAATACCATAGATTTTTGCTAAAATAGTATAAGACAATAATTTCTGAGATTATTTTTGTTGAAAACATCTTTTTGTTGTACTTTTTAATTCGATATATTGAATTTTTATATCATGTAAGTATATTGATAGGAGTTCTTCCACTAAAAAACCAACCAAACAAGAAAAAAAACCCTAATGATAAATCCTTGGCTTTCTGCTTTGGGTTACTATTTCTAATTTTTTGTTCTATCTGGTGCTCTACTAAATGTTCCCTAAAAAATAAGGTCAATGTTGTAATATACTAAAGAAGGACTGAATAACATAAAGTCCTTTTGGAGATCATGCTGGACAAGAAACAGTTATAACTTTTATAATATCATGAACATTGAGTTTCTATGAAATATTACAATCATTAGGAAAATAATCATATATTTCACTATATAAACAGTGAGAAGTTTTCAATACATTCAAAATGTATTTTTTAAAATTACTCACAATGTGTCTCATAAAGATTTAATAGGAAATTTGATTTTAAAAAGTCAGATGCTTCTTAAAATTCATTGATTATAAAAGACACAACTTTCCTTAAAATGAAGAAAGAATTTTTTTCTTCTATGTAACATAAAAATATATAGATGCATTTTTCATTTCTCAGGAACTCAACTTGAGTATGTAAGGTTTTCACTCCAAGGCAATTTCTTGTGGAAAGAAAATCTTTTGACAAAGATGTCAAAATAACACGTACATGAATTGATAACTACCATACTTCTTTAATATATTACAGTATTAACCTTATGTCTCAGCAAACATTAGTGATTATTTTGTTTGCACATAAAGCATAATGTTAAAGCAGTACAATTACAAAATAGTCTAAATGACAGTTAATGTGAAACTGTAATAGCCTTCCAAGCGCTGATTATGATTCATACATATTGTTGGATTCACATCATAGAAGGTACTTTCTTCTGTAGTCAGTTTTCTTGTAAATGTCTTTTCTATTGATAAGATGGAATACTAGAAATATCAAATAAGTAATTGGCAGATGAATTATAATCAAAATAAGAGAAGATTAGGAGATGCAAAGAAGAAAAGGGTAAATATGTTTACAAAATTTTGTGTGAAGTAATCAAAGTCATTTTCTTTAAAAATAGTAGGCAGTTAAAAATTTCAATACTGTTTCATAGGGGAAAAAGTCAAGCATGTTTTGATCATTAAAATGTATACAAGAAAAGTCCAGACATAAACTGAATGATCAAAGAAATAAATTAATTATAGAGGAGACAAAACAAAAGTGCTGTCAATCAAGAGGTTGGGGGATTGGTAGATAATTATAAAATACAATAAATACAAAAGGGATTCAAAAAACAAATTGGAAATATCAAATAATTGGAAGTCAAAAATATAATATTTGATGTGATGTCATTTGTTGCTTTTCTTGCTATTATTTCTTGTGCAAAGAGAGTTTAGTTCAGAAATTCTGCCTATCCCCATATCTTCAAGAGTATTACCTATTTTGTCTTCCAGCAGATTAAGTGTTTCTGTTTTACTCTTTAGCTCTTTTGTCTATTTTGATTTTAGTTTAGTGCATGGTGAATGATAAGGGTCTAAGTTCAACCTTTGACATACGGATAGCCAGTGTTTCCAGCACCATCTGTTAGAGAGACTGCCTTTCCTCCACCAACGAGATTTGGACACTTTGTCAAAGATAACATAGCTGAGTGTGGCTGCAGTTGTTCCTTTATCTTCTATTCTGTTTCACTGACACTTGTGAGGCTGTTTTTTTACATTACTATGCTGTAGTTTGCTTGCTTTTTGTTTGTTTTTCTGTTTTATATCACTGTAGCTTTGTAATATAACTTGTAGTCTGAGCCATAGAGAACAAATTGTAGAGAAAAAGTTATTAGTATTCCCCCTCCACTACAAAAATAAAAAAGAGAATTAAGATGAATATAAAGCTGGAAATGCCAGAGTTAAATGCCAAAATGAATGAGGTTCACCTCTTTGGAAAAGAAAGCAGAAAATATGTGGACCAATTAGAAATCTGAAGAGAACATGTTTTCATTACCTGTCTCTTTAACTAGGAAAGTTTCATAATTTGGACTTACCTACCATAGTATTACAAACAAAGGAAAATTGTAATTTTTTTATTATGGATATATCTCAGATGTTTGTTGATTTGATACTAGACTATTAGGGTAAAGGAAAAAATCACAAAAAAGAGTCTTATGTACTTTATTGGTTTACCGTTTCATGTAAAAGTTATAACAGTATGATTTCTTAAGTATGCAACAGAATTATGTTTAAGGTATAAATGCCTTAATTTAAAAAGTCTTTTTTGTTAAAAAAAAATACTAACCAAAATCAGTCTTTAGAATTAGATCTTTTTACTAGTGAAGGCCTCTGACTTGTGACTTGGTGTTAGTAATTGAAATGCTGATTGCTGAAGGATGAGTGGTTAAGGTTCTTTCTTAAAATAAGAAAATAAAATGTGCTTCATGGAATGTTCCTGTCACGAAATATTGCTCTATAGCACATTATGCCATTTGATAGCATTTAACTCACAATATCCATAGCATCTTCACGAAGAGTAATTTCCATACTAAGAAACCATTTTCTTTCCATACCCATAAGAAGCAACTCCCAAATTCTTATCTATGAAAGCTTTATCACGAGATCACAACAATGCTTTTACATTTCCAGTTCCAAGGTCATATTTTAGTTCCTTTGGTATTTTTACTACATCTGTAGTTACTTCTTCCACTGAATCTTAAACCCCTGAAAGATATCAATGAGGATTGACATCAACTTTTTCCAAAATCCTCTTAGTGTTGACATTCTGACCTCCCGCGAGTCACAAATCCCCTTAATGATAGCTGCAGAGTTGACTCCGTTCTAGCAGGTTTTCAATTTACTTTGCCAAAATTCTACAGAAGAATAAGAATCTATGTCTATGGTCAATATATATATATGTTCAGGACCTTGTGCTTGCCAGGCAGGTGCTGTACTACTGAGCTAAATGCCTACCCCCTGGCAGCTATAGTCTTATGAAATCTATTTTTTTAAAATCACTAGACATGAAAGTCAAAATCACCTTTTTGTTCCATGAACTGAAGAATGACCATTGTGTTAGCAGGTATGAAAACAATATTAGTCTTATTGTAGATCTCCTTAGAGCCCTTGGGTAATCTCAATGACCATGAATATTTTGAAAGGAACTCTTTCCTTTTAAAAAATTTTTTGAGGATTAGTCTCAACAATAGGCTTTAGATATCTAGTAAGCCACACTGTACACAGATGTCAAACTATTAAAGCCCTAAACTTCTTGAAGGGTAAATGTGCATTGTCTTTCATTTCAACTCACTAGTTGCACTGACTTCTTTTTTCCAGCTACGAATGTCCCAACTTTCATTATAAGACTCTTGCACTTCAATATCATAAAGATGGCTTCTTCCCTTAACTTCATGAACCAACTTCTGCTACTTTCCAACATCTTTCCTGTGGCTCATTCACTTTTCTCACACGTCTGATAACGGAGGAATCAAGAGAGCTGTCAGAACGTATATTTAACCATTTAGTTCTCTTCCTTCATTTGCATTGTTTGTGGCATCTCAAAGCAATAGCAATATCACAGATCACCGGCCACAGATACAATGATAATACAAACTTTGAAGCGTTGGAAGAAAAACCACAATGTGATTCAGAGACATAAAGAACACACACAATTAAAAAATGGTATTAGTATACTCAGTTGTCCCCAAAACCTTAAACTTACAAATACTAGAGCTATGAAATGCAATATAGTGAAGCATAATAAAAATGATATATTTATGTTCTCATGTGAAATCAGTCTTTTTGTCTGATGTTGTATATGATCTTATATAATTCACTAGTAAATATAAAGAAATTCCTTCATTTTGAGAGATAATTTGATAGAGTACTTTCCACAAAAGTCAAAATAAAAATATAATGAGAGATGATAAAAATCTACCCTTTTATTTCCCTAGAAGTCTCTTAGTTTCTTTATTTAAATGAGGAATTACTACAATTCCTAAACATTTAAAACTTTGAGTCATCAAGCCAAGCCCCCTAAAATATTGGAAATTCTGCCTTATTTAAATAAATATATTAGCTATTGCTATTTCAATTTGTAATATATCCTGGGGAGACTTACCTTAGCAGTTCACAAAATTTCCCATTATATCAAATGTAAGCAAGAATTAAACACTTCATAACACAGATGAAAGACTGCCTTAAAGTGGACTGCTAGGTATCATGTTCCAATGTTTTCTTGTCATTATTTCTGTTAGAAATTGTGCATTCCTATCCCAGAGTCCTGTGTAGACTTGTGCATACTGCAAAAGAGTAAAGTGTGAAATTCACTACTGCATTATGGCCCAAGCTTAATCTTCCCTGATCTGGGAAACTCTGAGTTGGCATGATTTAAATACCTTTCTTGTTAAGCTTGTAGTCTTTTCTAAATTTAATTTTTTTCAATTCCTCATCTCCCATGTCATAGTTACTGAATTCATATGCCTGTTACTCACATTTATCTGGATTTATTTGTAGAATATATCCAGAAACATCAATATATGTAAGCTAAGACTAAAATAATTTTCTGAAAAAATGTTCTTTCCTCAACCTGATTTCTATTTTTCTGTACCTTTGAAATAAAAGCTTTTGCCTTTAACATTTTATTATTTAGTGGTATTCTATATAGAAACAGCATTAATATTTAGATCTAATTCTAAAAGGCTCTTTAGAACCACTTAACAGTGAGCGGATTTGTGCCTCCTTATATATAAGGTCAATGCTAGATAGATCATCTTAAAATGTTTGTTAGGTTTTTAAAATAAAGAAAAGTCTTAAATAGTTCCAGAATAGGCACAAGGGCCAATTAATTCAATAAAAAGCAAAAGCACATACAGAAGAAAACTGCATGATTTATATTCTGGTTTAATATAGACCATCTTGTTCTTGAAAGACAGTAAGGTTACTTTCAAGATGACAGCTAGAGAGGAACACTTTATTGATAGGTTCAGAGACTCCTTGAGAGTGAGTGTAAAGATCAATTCACCCTAAATTTCTTCTAAAGGAAATTTTCCGACATATATTGAAACATTCTTAAGCAATCCATGTGATTTCCTTGATGGATTAGAATAATCAGAAATGTAATAGCTGAGTAAGCAGTTATCCATTAATAATTTATTTTAAAAAGCATTAAGGAATTGAATATTTTTGCTCTTCTATATATATGGGAAGAATTATAGAATCTATTTTCTAGTAGGAGGAAATACATGAGAATCTAACACCAGATAACATGATTTGTTATGAGAGTATAGTGAGTTGAATCTTCTTTACCATATACTTGTCCATTCTTTAGGGTAGAAACAAATTATACTTCTGTGTGTATTAAAGGAAAATCACAAAAAACCCTACCACAGACTCATTAATTTAATTTCTATGTGCTGTATTTTCTCCAAAATAGTGAAGTATGCTTATATAAATGAGAATATATAAATCCTATTATATTCTTTTCTAGAGTTTGCAGTAACTATATTAAGAAAGTAAATCAAATCTGTCTTTTAATTATTATAAAACTACATAGATAGTTAAGTAGTAGTATGATGGTATTATGGATGACTGTCTTCTTTTAAATATGAGATAAAATGAAGTGTTTACATTATATACAATTATACATTATATATTATAAAAAAGTTTGTGTTTACATAAAAGCAAATGGAATTCAGGCAATTAAATAATTTTCATAACCCTGGAGGATCCAACAAGATGTGGAAGAGATTGGGATATCAGTCTATAAAATGTTTTACCCAAACTATTACATTTATACAGTTTCTTACCTGGAAAACGTTTGGGTGAAAACTTAACTTTTTCTGCTTGTTTCATTTTTTCCTCTGTACTCACAGGTCAAATAAAAGATTGAAATGTAATTGAAAACCAAATCCCGACATCCCAAACTTATTTCAGCTGTGCCCTAAGTTAATAATTGTAAACTTAAACCCTTGAGACTCTTCTGATACAGAAATTTGCATTCCTCCTCAGTTAGAAATAATTTTTAATGAGAGGTTATTAGTGTTTTTCTATGAAGCTTTCATTCAGAAGGTATAATAAGACTCATAACATAAAAAGAAAATTGAAGAAAACTCATTATTGAGAGATAGAGTGCTTCAAGGAAATGAAGTGAAAATTCAGACTACAGAGTACCTATTTCCATATATATATATATATATATATATATATAGAGAGAGAGAGAGAGAGAGAGAGAGGAGAGAGACAGACAGAGAGACAGACAGACAGAAAGAAAGAGAGACAGACAGGTTTTAATATTCCAACAGAGAATTTAAATGTTAAGATATTCATTTATGCCACATAAGGGAGCAAATAAATGATTTAAGTTTTAAGCCTCCAACAGTGCCCTGATAGAAATCCACTGCTGCTGAGGCAGTAATCTATAACAATCGTCTGACCACCTAATCTTATAATAGTAAACTATCAGAATTCAATTTGGTTATTATAAAGCCATAATTTAAATAGAGCACTGCTGGGATATTCATAAATTGAAGTTACAAAATAAGTACCAGAAGAACATTAATTTTATCACTTATACATTGTTTTGGATTATTCTTATTTCTAAAGTACAACATTTTTAGCAGAGTTTTTTCTTCCATTCTGTAGACAAAAACCAATATTTAATGTAACCTGGTAAAGATATCACCTGTTTAATATAAAAGTCACATATAATAAAGTTTGTCTAGGATCAGAATTAGTTGTTAGGAAAAATTCCATGCTTCTCTCAATGGTGGTTTGAGTACCTTGGTTTCCATTATAGAATAGACTTTGCCGTCAAAAAATCTCTGTAATCAGACCCTTGGAGAGTTTCAGATGTAACATTTTGCTCTGGTTCTGCTTGAATGCACTTGAAAGAAACAACCTAAACTCCTATAAAAAGTGAGTAGATGTAGAACTAAATTAAAAAATCTTGCAAGAAACTCAAGTGTCCAATAAACATATAAAAAGCACATAATAACAAAATAACTATGAGATAGTATCCTGTTGACTGATAAAATATTTAAAATATATTATTCAATAGTAATGTTATGTAAGTATTTTCACTCATAAAAGAAAAAGAGTGGCTTATAAGACCTGGGGTTTTAAATTTTGTTTTACATACAGCTATTTTAACCCTAGTAAAACAATAAGACATGAATATACTTTTATCCCACAATTCTGTGCTGACAATGATGGTGATGAAGATGATGATGAGCATGAATTAAACTCGATAAAATATTGTCATGCTAATTCATTAAGTATAACAATAATCCCATGTAATATGCACTATTATTATCTCTACTTATGAGAAGACTAAAGGACTTTAGTAACTTTACTGTTTCATTTTTTTGGTAGTGGCCGCTGGGAATTCATCAAGCTTTTGTACCAATGTATATTCGATGTACCACCTAATAAAAGATTATGTTTGACCTATTCTTTGCTAAGTCTTATGAGACAGTTCAGCTGAGTTCATATGTATTTGAAATGCAGAAATAAAAGCACAGAGTATATAACAAAATGTTAGTGTTATTTCTTCTCTGATAGGACTACAAACAGTTTTATTATGTGTTTTTTTTTTCTCTCTCTCTCTCTCTGTAAATAGGTACAGATATATAGAAACAGAGATATTTCCCATATATTAAAAATGAAAATATCATTTTTAATTAGAAAAGCATTAAGAAGTGGGAAAAATCTACAATTCTACACAAAAATGAAATAATGTTTTAAGACCTTCCTCATAATTATCCATTTGAAAATTGACCCTGTGAAAGGAAAAGCAGCCATGTTGCCTTCAGAAATGAGGGATAGAACATGTGTTTATTAGATAGCATACTCATCCATAACTGGGCGAGAGGGACTATTTTTCCAAATCCATAAAAAAGGGTAAGACCAAAAATTGACCTTCCATAAAGAACTCTTTGAAAACTAGGTTGACCACTCACAACGTTTCCATTATAAATAAGAATTACTTTGTTACACAACCCTCCAGTTATTTTTCCATTCTCTTTGCTTCTTTTGTACCTTTAACATTTTGCATTTATTACTGTCAAGTATGAGATATGCTGAGTTCTTAGAAGAGTCTCATAAATATATAAAGGCATGAAGGCTTGATATAATCCTGAGTTATCATGAATTTTGTGATCAATTGTTTTTCTAAATATCACACAATGGAAAAAGTTTAGAAGGTATGGTAATTGGGATTTAACATCTGTAAAAAGTTAACTTTTTAATATATTTGCTGTCCATATTCTTGTTCTGTCCCCACATGATCCAAGGGTCGAGTGAGCTCAGTGAGGTCTCTTTTCTAATTTGGTATCAAAAGCTCCACTTTATAATACCATAAAATAATCAGTAGAACGGCAAAGATTTGAATTTCAAGAGGTATGACTATTATGCCTGATGCACTCTCTCTGTTTTCAGATTACTATTCCATTAATTTGGCTCTTTGTGTTGTGGTCTTCATTCATCCATTCAAAGAGTCAATACTTGTTAAACATCTACTTCATGCAAAGTAAGGATAGGGCACATATTCAATTTAAAATTTGGAATGTTAACACATGAAGCTAAACAGGAATGATAGGCATCATATAAGATATAAAAAAGTAAATTTTATTTGCTACCACATGTGAGAAGGTATTTTAGGAAAAATATATTTTGAAATATAAGATGTGGATGGGGGGCATTTCTCCTTCTCTGCATTTCGTAGTTAAATGCAGTGATACTTCTGATCACCCAAAAATCAGGTGCAAAAACATATCGTGCACTTCCTGATTTAAAGATGTATTTTAAGCCTCCTTGGAAAGGGAAAACTCACAGTTGTTTCAAAAGTGAACTCCAAAGCAAATCACTATGGGACTCAGTAAGAACTGACAGTGTAGATGTGTTTCTCCCCTGGCAGGCAGCACTGTGGAGGTCTCGGCACACTGAGAATCATCAGAGGTTTCTCGAACTGGGGCTATGATTCACCTCAGCAAGGCTGATGTGGCCAGATAGAAGCTAAAAACTACAAAGAACTGGACCAGAGAAAGGATGATCTGAGCAACCTCCAAAACAAAACAAATAGAAGCACAGAAAAAGCAGAGGCTCCGAAGTCGGTCAGGTTGTATTTGATTTCGCCTTTGGACCTTAACAGTAAATCTGCCCCTGGAAAAATCTGAATGTCTTATGCTGCTATACAAAAAGTGGAAATTACTTTAATGTTTCAATGTTCTTGTTTGTAAAATGTCTTCCTTTAGTACACAGTAGTAATAGTAACTATTATCAGCAGATTGCATGCATGGTAATTTTGAAAATAGTTTCCACGTGTAGATCCCATAGAATCAAATCAGATCTTTCTGTTATGTAATAACCTGAAAAAAAATTTTTTCCCTTTCAAAGAAACTGTTCATTCCACTACCAAATTTTTTTTTCTAATATGTTCAGATCTGTATTTGTGCCAGGAAACAAAACCACCAGTTTTTGTTAAACAAAAGATTTCTAGCATTTGGAGAATTTGACTATCAGAGGATATAAAGGTAACTTTTATATTTTTCTCTGTCTTACTGAGTCTGTTTCTCAAGAGGATTCTGATTCATACATGAGTTTGTGAAAAGACAAAAGTGATGGAGCCAGCACTAAGACTTTATTGAATTTGATAGTCAAAGTTGAAAGAAGTCGAAATTAAAGTTTATATTAAAATATATATCATAGTCAATATTTTCTCACTTTTTCTGTAATCTGGTGCCTAAAAATGACTTCATGTTATGATTTAAAGAACCAAGAAAATTATCCATCAAGCCACTTTTTCCAGTAAAAGCAGATGACTGGACAAGTTTGAAGGTCTCCCAAACTTCTATCCATTAGTTCTGTTATTAACTGATATGTTAGCCCTGATCTTATTGGCAAAAGTAAAGCATGGCAGAGTTTGACTTTGATGACTTTAAAAAGTGCTTTGAAGGGTCACTATTTATCAGCTTATTTGCTGACTTATCTTGGCTTCACTGGAAGGGATATTTAACTGCTGAAGCACATAGCTGAGGCAATTGAAATTTATGATATTTTTGTAGGTCACCTTTAACATAATTAAAGTAGAGTTAATTATACATATATTTTATTCTACAGGCAATAAAGACAAATAAAGTAGATAGTCTATTCACTAAGAGGCTCAGAATAGACTCAGAATTCTACAGGTGCAACACATTTTCTTAAAGTGCCCATTGCATTCAGGCTATGTTCAAAGTCTACAATGATTAGGAAAGAGGTTACTGAATTTCACTATTATTAGCCTCTTCACTTTTGAACAAAACTAATCTTTCTTCTTAATCTACATTCATCTTGACCTTAATAAAAAAAAATACTTCAAGTGGAAAGAAAAGTTATCATGCATCTTCAGATAAAATTAAACTCCTACAAGGACTATATTCTCTATTGTATCTATTTTTTTCTAAAATGAAATTTAATTGTCACCTGAATATAAAGTTTCCAGAAACTGGCTTTACTTTCTGTCTTTTTCCTGAGGAAAGCTAAACTTATTTCTTTTAATTTCTTCTTATCTCTGTCTTAGGTTTTTAAAAGCACTTCAAAATTCTTCAAGTCAAAGCTCCTAGACAACATGAAAGTTAATAATAATAAAAATTACCATTTTTATCTGAACCTTACCTTTTTGCACTACTTCTGTAATTATTCTTTTCATTCAATTATTGACAATTTGAGCTATGGTCGTTTTGTATAATTGTTAAAATGCCTAAATATCTGTATGTTCATTTTAGCATATAAAATTGTCGTCTTTTATTTTGGAATTTAGTCTCATAATCTTTTGGATAATCTTTTTATAACATAAAAATTTGAATTCAATTAGGTTGTAATAGTGAAAGCCAGAGCAGATATTATGTCCAGGAAAGAATTTCATTTTATTCTGTAAGTACAGTTGACAAAAATCAGATGTATTTAAGTGATAGGTCATGTTTTGCATGACATACACAATGTAAAATGATTAAGACAAGCAAGCTACCTAACATCGCAGGATAGAATTTCAATAACAATAAAAATGACTATATAGGAAAATCATTAAAAGAATAAAAGTATTTTGAATGCAAATAAAGTATGTTGTACCTCTGCCTCAGAATAATGAGTTGCCTTCGTGTCAACATACGTAGATAGTAAAGAGGTTATGATATCTTCATAGATTTTAATAAGAAGTACAAAGTTATTATTTGGTCCCATTTTTCCAGAACACTGTAACATTTATATTGAAAATAATATTAATGGGAGTTCTGCATTTAGGCAGGCTTATGATAATAAAATGAAATATAAGCACCTGCTACAAGGATTCTTAAAATATTATTGTCATATCTTATAATTTGGGCATAATTATGAGTATGAAAAATGGACTTGATTAATTATAAAATTTAAATGCTTAATTTAACGCTGTTGAAGAATTCTTGGCCTTTAAATCTATTGTTCCTGCTTAAATATTTAATATTCACCAGTAATTCTCTTCACATAATTTAAATTACATTTACTTCAAATTAAATTCATTTTCAGTTACTTTGTCTTCAACACAGACAATCACTACAGTTTAAAAGGGAATTCTCTTTATAACTCTGAATGCTATCCTGACCAAAACAAAAAACAAAAAATACTTCATTACTAACTAAACTTCAGTCATATATTGCCTGGTTTTAATACTTACATTCTTTTATTTATTGAATCTCTAATTTCCAAAATCATAATTCATGGAACAGATTATAAGACAAGTAAGTGAATTTAGAAAGGATTGAAAGCTTGGAAAACAAAAAACAAAATAAAAAATATTTTTATAGAAAGGCCAGTGCAATATATTGTGTAATTTAAAATTTGCACTGTCATCCTAAAATCACAAGAGGCTTCTACGGAGCCCAGCAAGTCCATTATATTCCCCTGACCTTCATGAAACCTTTCTATGAACAACCAATTCATACCAATATTTTGTATGTATTGCATTCACAAACTCTTAGAATAGGGTTCCTACCTATTCCTTATTCTATCTAACCCTTATTCTTGTATGTTATTTCTGGGCATTTGAATTCCAGGTGAAGATTTTTATATTCCTCAATGTCACTGATAATGTGCATAAGTATATTAATAATATGTACATTGTTTATAAGTATATGTACTGTATTTCCAGTATGTTGAATTTTATTGCTTTTATATATGCTTTATGTTTGATATTTTAGTTTGCAGAAGTATACTAGATTTGGTATCTATTAGAAAGAAACAGTTCTTTCTTTAAAAAACATCAATGACCAGGTAGAAAAATGAGGGAGAAGTGAGAGAGAGGAGAGGGAGGAGGGAAAATATACTTTCTAGTTTTATCTGAGAAAGTGAAATTGGAAAGATACATTGCCAAGTTTCCTGCTGAAAAATAAAAGCACTTTGTCTGTGGCATAACTATGAAAAAATAAACATATCAAAATAAGGAAACAAATTCAGATCCTTCTAATTTTGTTTGTTTTCTTTAGTTTTCTAACATTCTGTTGTTCATTGAGATTTAACTTTCATATAGTAAAATGTGCAAATATTAAAAACACAACTTAATGAAAGTCTGCAATTTTATACCTTCATGGTATTGAAGCTGAGGGCAAGCTATCTGGGAAAATCATCACACCCCGTGGGGCCTCCCCCTGCCTGTCTAGTTCCATTTTCTTCTGGTCAGTGATTACTTCTATATTGGTTGTTGATTCTTCTGTGTTTTTGGTTGAATTTTGTTGTTGTTTGAGTTTGTTTTGGTGTTGCTTGTTACCTTTAAACCTCTAAACTGATTAAAATTTTAAGTTCTCTGTGTTATTATGTCTTACTTTTTAGAGTAGTTTGAAGCTCACAGTAGAAATGAGAGTAAGCTACAGATCTTCCTCCCATCCTACACATGAGTAGCCTCCTGCATTAGCAGCACCATGCACCAGAGCCGAGCATTTGTTACAGTTCCTGAACCCCCACCGACCCATCATTATTCACTCAAAGCCAGTAGTGTACTTTATGAATTAGTCTTGGTGTTAAGTATTTTGTTGACTTGGACAAATCCACAATATATGTGTAATGACTTATATCTACCATTGTAGTGTTCTACACAATATTTTTACTGTTCTAAAATCTTATGAGTTATGCTTTTCTTCATTCTTCTTTTCCTAGAATTTCTAGCAATCATTGATCTTTTTATTTTCTCCAGTTCTGCTTTTTCCAGAATATCATATGATTGAAATTATATAGTATGGGCTGGGGATTTAGCTCAGTGGCTTAAGCGCCTGCCTGGCAAGCGCGAGGTTGTGAGTTCGATCCCCGGTACCAAGAAAAAAAAAAAAGAAATCATATAGTATGTAGACTTTTCAGATTGGCTCCATTTCCCTAGTGCTATACATTCAGTTTTCCCCATGTCTTTTTGATAGCTCATTCTTTTTAGTGTTGACATAATTTGATTTTACTACATTCTAAAATCTCCCAATAATCCATATTTCGTTTGCATGTGCTCTCAATGTAGTGACAAATAATCAAAGAGTAACATAACATTGTCTTTAAGTAAGCGGGAAGTAAAGCGGGGTAGTATTTAAATCTCAAGTATGAAATACCATTTTTACCCTGAGCAGTAGTTTTTATGATTTCAGGTAAGAAACTAAAGTAGTGTTACCTTGCTTTTCAGAAGTGCAGAGTCAATACATAGAAGATACATAACACCATGTACACAGTAATAATTATTTCAAAAGTATTTTCTTGAGAAAAATTAGTTAAATAAAATGTGTGTTTTGCAGTAAGTCAACTGTATTAAAGTATTTCCTCTTGTAACATTTTAATTCATAAATTAATCCATTATATGGAAATTATAATCATTCGGTTAAATAACATGTTGTATTCAAAGTGTTGTTTGTTTAGTGTAAGCACTTAATGTATGATGCAATAATTATTTCATTATTTTATTAGAGAGAAACAAAATCTATTTTACTGAAGATTTGGAAAATACATCTATATTTTAAAAATGCTCAATTCACTTTTATCTATGGTTCTAAAAGACAGAAACAAATCTATCAGATAAAATTACACTTACAGATTGGTACCAACTTATCATTTTATGGCTTAGAGTAATATAGTAAGTTTAGCTCAATAGCTCTCTGAAAGTATCAGTTCCAGCCTGTAAACAAAAAGTAATTGACTAGATACAGCAATAGAAATAATGAAGAAGAAAGAATGTAAGAATGAAGGAAGGTGAAAAAAAAATATATTTCTTGACATCAGTGAAAACATCAGTAAAAATTCATCTGTGAACATTTTCTCCTGTTGGTTTTGTCTATCTCACATCTCCATTACCTTGGCCACTGGCACCTCTTCATGTTCCTCTGCCAACTTTTTCCCAAGTACAGAGTGATGTAAACCACAGCACTGTACCTACTTTCCAAGAACAGAAACAGTGCTCCGTGATCAGTAAAAGTCATAGGAAGGTGAAATAACTTTGCACTATTATACTTGTGTTGATGGGATATTAAATAAGCATATTGAAATTTAAAGATCATTCTGGCTTCAGAGCCCTAGATAATGTAAGGAAAATAACTATGAGGGTTGGGGATTTAGCTCAGTGGCATAAGCACCTGCCTGGCAAGGGTGAGGTAATGAGTTCAATCCCTGGTACAAAAAAAAAAAAAAGAAAATAACTCTAAGACTACGTAAATAGTCCAGGAATGAAAAATGACAGTTTGTCAAATTCAGTGGAGATGGATATGTGAAGTATATATGTTCAAAATATATCAGAAAAAAAATGGGTACCCTAAAGCTAATAGATAGTTAAAGCGGTTATGAACAGAATACAGATGTCGCTGATGAGTTGATATTTTCTGCATTGCAGTCCTGAGTAGTTATTGTGCCATTTACACGAACACAGTACACCAAAACATATTTAGTTTTCAAGAACAGAAGGAGAAGATGGCCATGAATTTGGTTTGGTCAGGTTGAGTTTGACACTCTTCTCCTTCTGCCTTAAAATAATTCATGTCTCTTCCACATGAAAAACAAGTTAATCCCATCCCAGCATCCCCAAAAGTTTTAAATGACTCTACCATCAGCCTAAGAGCAAAATCTGACTTAATTATCACTAGCTCAAAAACGCGCAAATACAATCTAATGCATTTTCTCAGGTATAAGCGATATTCTGCATGTGACCCATCTTGGGGCAAAATTCCTACCCATCTATACATACGTGGCCTTAAGAAACAAGTTATACATTTACAAAATAAAATGATAAGCATAGAAGAGATATTTGTCATTCAAAAAGGCAGAAATCAGAAGAAAGAAAGGAATTACTAGTCTTCAGAAATTTAAAAATCAGAGGGACAAATTCCAATTGTTTTCAATGACTTGAATAATCCACTGTGATTTCTCCTCAAGCCTGGAGTGTCTGAGCAGACGGAAGACTCTGCTCCAGGTGCGAATCTCTGCCTTCTGCCTCCGTGTCTGCTACAGCTCCTCCCTTAAAGTTATTCCCTTTCCTTGAAGGTTAGTGTACACCCACAGCCAAATTGTTCTATCAGCCTTTGTTCTGCCAATTCAACCTCAGAAATTTTCTTGAATTTTCCACATCTCTGTCACTTTCCATTCATTGTCATTATAGGCCCAAAGCAAGAATCGAGCAACATGAACCAAAATCTCTGAAAATACGAGCCAGAATAAACCTCCCCTTCTTATATGTTGGCTGTCATGGATTTTTTCCCATGGTGACATAAAATTGACTATCACTAGAGTTCTATAGTATTATAATGGCTACAGGATGACTAATTGCAACAATTTTAGTCCATTATAATCTTATGTAGCCATCATCGTTGGACATTTCTATCATTGACCAAAACATAATTAGGTGGCACATATATAATTTTTAAGAATGTTATTTAACATTCTAACACAAATTGAGACTTGTTCTATTATAGCTATGCATAGTTAATTTAATTCTAGATTTCTATTTCTCTCAATTGCATTAAATCTATTGCTAATTCTTTGAATTAAAGAAATATGAAAATTTGTGTAATCTTAGCTTGGTATACACACCAAAATTAAGAAGAAATATAACCAAAGGTTTTATGGAATTCATCGTACATGCACACAGTTGCCAGTTGAATATGTATTTGGCGTAGATGTGTGTGCATACTTGCTAATAGGTATGATTTACTGAAAGAAATCGTCTAATCAGATTTGGAATGATATGTAACTGTTTGAAGAAGTTGAGAATTTTATGAATATATAAATTGAACACAGGTGCATTCAACCATTTAAATAGTTTGTTAAATAAAAAGTCAACCATTTGAATAGTCTGCTGAATAATTATTTCATTGGATAACTTTCTACACAGTGTAACAGATCATTCTGAGCTCTTGTCAGTTCACTTCAGAAACACTACAGTTTTTGATGAGCATTGACAAAATGGAACATAGGCAGAGATATTAATTAATGCCTTTAGAAAGGGAAAGAAGAGGAAAAAACTAAAGGCTAATTAATAATAATAACAATAATAACAGAATTATTTTGTAATACTGAAATAATACCTAGAGATTTAATTAGAGTTATAGAATTTTCATTCAGGGGCAGAGGACAGAACCAATAAACACTGCATTATTTTATATTACAGCTATAAATATTTACCAGATATTTAGTATTTTAAGTCATCAAAAGTTGTTTCATTATTAACCGTTTCAGAAATAAGGGTGGGCTTGGCTCTTTTCTTTGATTTGAGTCTCATAAGGGAGATCGACTCTGACTTGGAGGCTTAGAAGGAAATCCACTTCAAAATTCTTGCCTGTGAAATTTTAGGACTAAAGTCCTTGTTTCCTTCCTGGCTTTCCACTGTGTGTTGGTCTCAAGTTCTAACAGCCTTTTTGCTTCCAGGCCCATGGTCCCTTCACCTTCTAATCCAAATCTTCATGCTTCATATCCCTCTGACCTCCATTTCTGTCCCCTGTCTTTTGCCTCCATCTCTGAAAGTCCTTGCTTTAAGGTCTCAGACACTTAGATTTGGATCATCCGTTATTCACAATGACCTACCCATCTCAAATTCTTTAACTGTAATCACATCTACAAAGTCTTTTTATCATGTGTTATAGAATAATCATGGTTTCAGGGATTAGGTGTGTATATTTTATTTTTGTTGTGTTATCACACCCATAATTAGGAGTTTCAGGAAAACATTTTTGGCATAGAGAAGACCTTGAAATAAAACAACTTTGTTCAACACTTTTCATTTATTTATTGTCCTATGCTGTGCTTTAGGACTTTAACTAGAAGTATATAAAAACAAGTTACATGTGTGTTTTTCCGAACTTTTTGTTGGTTTTTTGTTTTTCAAAACAAAGTCTCGCTATCTGGTGCAGGCTGGTTCTGAGCACTATGGGTAGCCCAGGTTGGCCTTGACCTCCCAGAAACCCTTCTGCTTTAGTCTCCTGAGTACTGGGATTACAGAGAGCACCACCACACCTGGCCTGCTCTCAGATTAACCACAAGGATTTTATTCAATTCTATAGTACATGGTTAAGTATAATTAATATTATTTTAAATGAACATTGTTTGGGATCACTGTTGCAATTTGAAACTCTCATTTAGAAAAATGTATATTTTCAACCCTATCCCTTGAAATCATTTCCAGACTTCTTTTATTCATATTTAAGACATACTGAAAAAAACGTAATTTTTTCAATCATATTCCCAAGGTTCAAGGATGGGTGAGAAGACAAAGAATTCACCCAACTTGATTCTGAAAGTTATTCTAAGCTTAAATTAGCTTTTTGTTTATTTCAATATCGAGAGCTTTATTTAAATTTTTATTGCACCATGTAGTTTCAGATGAATAAATACACAAGAATAATTACGTATGGCAAAAAAGATCCAACTAGTAATTATATCACCTACTATGTATAACTTTATGTACCTTTTCTTAAAATGACACTGAACTATCTGCAGAAGTTGAGCTTCCAATTTTTTTCTATTGTCCATATACAGGTTTAAAAAATGCTTATTGACACAAGCAATAATTATTCTGGGAAAGAAAGTGATAACCTTTAAAATGTCAAGCTGTTTAAACTTTTCAAAATTAAAAAACATACTCTTTGTGAGGTCCCGTCAAGAATATTTAACTAGTACGAGCTCAACAGAATGTGCTGACAGTAGGTTGACAAGCTCTAAGCCAGAGCAGGATCAAGACTGCCTGGAACGTTGTAGCAATTACCTATGAAAGTCACACACCAGTCTTCTAAATGTCACCTTTACAGGAGGAAGGGGAAGAGATACCTTGATGAGACACAGAACGCTCGTGCTGAAATACTTCAAATCATGACTGCCATTAATAAGTGGTGGCAGATTAGTAGGATATATGGCCAGGCCACAATTATAAAAAGTTTAAACATTTTGCGGGGAACTTTCAAAAATGCCTTTATCTTCAAATACCAAGAATCCTGGCCTATCATGTAAATTTCTCTCTGCTGAATCATATCTAGATATCACCCTGGTTTGTTTTATTCCTTCATTTTGCAGAGGAGTTTGATATACGCACAAGTCAATGAGCAGCTGAACTGAAATGAATGCAACCTGTCACTTCAAGAATTCATCTCCATGGAAAATAATGGAGTTGGAATAAAAAAGGAAACAAAACATATTTCCTGTCAGTCAACTGTCAGGATGTTTATTTGTTTCTTTGAGCAGAGTACTCAAGTAATAGCACAGAAAACAGATTTCCACTTATAATGTAGTTTAATAAAGAATTTGAGTGAACTGAGAATATTTTCCATTTACCTGTCAGGTAATTTCAAAGTGAAATTGTTTTATGATTTTAAAGAAGTCAGGAAATATTTTGCTTAAATTGTCCTATTTATAGCAGAAAATAAATAAGCTAAAATAGTGTTCACCAGAGATTGAAGAAAGTAGAGGAGACAGAAGAAGGAAGAAGATTGGCCAGCAGACACTAGATTATAGTCAGAGAAGAGATAGAAGTTCAAGTATTTTATTGTACAGTAGATTGGTTATACATAATGTAGTATACTCTTCAAAAGAGAGCTAGAAGAAAGAATTTTAAATATTTTCAACACAAAAAATAAAACTTTAAGGAGATAGATATGGTGACTTTAATTTGACCATTTTACAATGTTTGCATATATTGAAACATCACATAGTACCCCATAAATATGTAAAATGGCATGCATCAATTAAATATTAAGTAACTCTTTGATGGTTTCTCCCATGTAGCAGTATACACTCAAGGGTATCTGGCACTTCCATGAGGCTCAGTGTTTAAAAATCTAATCAAAATCTCCCAGGTATTTGAGAGTCTGTGGCTTGATGTGCACAAGTTTGAGAACAGCATGGACAATTTGGTGAAGCCCTAACTCAAAACAAAAAGGGCTAGGGTTGGAATTCAGTGGTAGAATCTTGGGTACAGTCCCTAGTACTGCAAAATAAATAAGTAAAGGAATAATTTTCTAAAAACCCACATGTAATGCCCTAGAAAGATAAACTGTACCCAGCAGATGAAGTTATGAAGTTAGTTTTATGCTATCCATAGAAATAAGCTTTTAAAAAGCAGTATAATCCTTCATTCCTTTAATACCCATTAAATGTTACTCACCAACCTTTCTTCTTGAATGAGGAATATAACATTAAACAAAATGGAAATGTCACTCTCTTTATATATTTTATATTTCAGGGGAGAAGAGATATAGTTAAATTAAAAAAGATTATCTCAGAGAAGTGTTGTGAAAACAATGATAGGCCTATTATATTGGTGGAGAGGATATAAGGCTATTATAAAATAGAAAATGTCTAAACCAGGAAGAAGTACCTAGTGAGATACATAGCATCTTCCTACCATAAACAGGTCCACCTTATAGCATCAATAAGATTCTTTGAGAACTTTCTAAATACCCAGTGTCCTCCTAAGAACTTTGTAAGTAATTTAGTTGTCAGAACATAAGACAACCCTCTCAAAAATTTTTAAGAAAACTATCTTGCAGATATAATTATTATCTTGATTGTAAGAATGAAGTTATAAAAGAAAAACCACTGAAGTTGTCTAAGGTTACAAGCTAGCGATCACCATGGACAAACTGAGTTCTGACTGATTCAAATGCTCTTTACTATGACATGCAGTGTCCATTATATCTGCTGGCTACCACCTGGATGTTGCTTATTCAGTTGACACTCAGAGTCACTGCCCACTTTCTTTAGTCACAGTGGAAGCCACTGAACAAAGCACTCCAAGTCCCAAGTCTGGAAAAGCTCACAGTGCAAGCTTAAGGGAGGTTCCTAGCCAGGTTCTCTGGAAAGCAGATATGAAATAGTCACTAAGAATATGTTACACAGAGGTCTAACACCAATGCCTGGAAAGGAGAAGGAAGAATTTAAAAAATAAAAAAAAACCCAAACTGGTATGCAAATATGAAGTCCTGAGAAGTAGGTTGTACCTCTCCAGTGTGTGTGTGTGGGGTGGGACTGTTAAGAAATGAAGTTGCATTAAACCTTAATGTACATTATGTGGTTTTGATTTGCTACAAACTTTGCTTTCTTAAGAGTACACAGACTGACATTTCATCCACTTAAATGTGCAGTTGCCACTTCACTTATACAATAATATTCTTTTGGTGGGAGTAGGATTGAAAGAAGCATCACTTTACATGCAGACAAGACTAAAATTGATGCTCAAATCAAGTTGAAATGGAATTTGGTGCATGCTGGTGAGAGCCAATCTTCCTTCCTTCCAAATTCAACTAGAGCGAAGGAGTTCCATGGTGCTCTGGGAAGAGATCGAGTCTGTAACTAGTTTTTCTGTAACGGCCTTTATCTTGGGTGCTGATCTACCCAAATGTGGATGGTAAAAGTGAAGTGAGAATTTGCTTCTAAACCACTACTGGTCAAGGACATCGTCTTCTATTTAATTATCCTTTTAAATAAAACAAAGACTTTGTTTTAAGGAACTGCATTAAAGGTATGATAATTTTGGAGACATTTTACATTGTATGCTCCTGGGTTTTCCTAGTCATAAATATAGCATAATCTTCCAAGTGAGACTTCTTTTTAATGACTCCAAACATTTGTTTTTCTACTACTGGAGATTGAACCTTCGGACTTCACACTGAGCTCTTTCTCCATCGCATTTTTACTTTAAATTTGAAACAAGGTCTGCTATGTCACTAAGCTGCACAATGTGGGCTTGAATTTACAATAATCCTGCCTTGGTTTCCCCGAGAAAATATTTTATAATCTTTTTAAAAAGTCTCTATACATTATAATGCAGTCATATTGGTGCACATCTGGTAATTTAGCATTTAGGAGGCCGAGGCAGGAGGATCAGTTGATATTAAAGGCAAGCATGGATAACATAGTGAGATCAGTATCAAAAACAAATAAGAAACAAAAATGTTATTACACATTTTTAAAGATGCATATCTAGGAAATTTTGTTTTATTATGATTATGATAAATTCTATGCTGTTAAATTGCATTTAGTAACTAGATATGGTATATTTGCTTAGCACATCGGTTTTGTTCAGCCATCTAGTTCAATGCCTCATTAATTCCTATCATTTGTTGGTGGAACTTTTCTATGCCAATCAGCCCATGGTTTGCAAATAAAACAGTTTGTTTTGTTTTTAATCCTTGCCTTTTATTTTTAAACTTTGTCTCCATTTGTTGGTTATGGCGTCCCATTAATGTTGAATAAATGTAGTGGTAGCAAAAAGAGTAAACTAGATGGGTGTGATTGGTGCATGCCTGTGATCCTAAAACTTGGGAGGCTGAGGCTGGAGGATTACTGTGAGTTTGAGGCCAGTATGTGATACCAAGTGAGACTCTCTCAAAAAAATTCAAAACAAAAGAATAAACTAAATAAGTAAACCTGAAAGTAATGAAAGAATTTAACCCATGCATGATATAAATGGGATCCCCTGGTACTGTTTGAAATAAAAGATCTTCTATCATTTGATTTAACTGGCTTTAAACCTGATAATAATACAAATAATAATAACATGATTTATGTGAGTATTCTTTATCATGTGAGTGAATAATCAGAATTAAAGCTCACCTAGTCTCAGAATAATCCCTCAAAATGGATTACTCCAATCATCCTAGTCAGAGATAAACTATTTTATATGTATATGTATAAACTATTTTATGACTAGAGGTCTAAAAGTACAAATTATCAACAAGAAAGCAAGTGAGGTAACGTGCTTTAAGCACAAGAGATGCTTCTCATGTAAAGGGCAGTCAGTGTCATCCTACCAGGTCTCTGTGCATTGTGATGCACCTGTCGGGAAAGGAAGGCCTCTTGTGGTTAGTTTGCATGGATAAAAAGCATTTTTCAGTAACTTCATACATGCACACATTTATCTCTTGAACTATATGGCCAAGATTCTCTTGCTGAAATTCTTCAGCATATATTATACTACTTGTAATTCTAATTCTTGTACTTCTAGAATTCCGATTGTGTTATTCTAGTCACTCAAAATGTCTCATCTTTTGCTAAAACTTCACTGCTTTTCCTCTTCTTTCTGTTCTCATTGCTTCTACGTTCTAACAGAATATAACGTTTCTGTCTGTCCCCTATGGTCTTTTAAGTTTTGTCATAATTTGAAATCACAAAGAAAATAAAATTCAATATTCTAAATAAAAATGTTGTATAACTTATTCCTTGAACCTTCTCATAAGAGTTCTCAGAAGTAGTTTGTTTATATCAAGATATTATGATATGGGATCTCAGGAGAAACATGATACACAGTTTATACTTCCAATTTTGACTTAAATTACTATAATGTTCACACCTCATAAACACACAGGTCTCTAAAGAGTAGACTCTAATTGAAATACTAGCTTAGAAAAAAATGTAAGATTCTAAATAAATCGTCTATAAGATCCTCATTGTTACTTTTATCAGGTATTTACTTTCAAAGTTATCTTTTAATTAAATTTTTATTCTAGAAAATACCTATTTTCTTAGTAGGAATCATGTGATGAAGCAGGCACGGTGTGCTTCTATTCTTTTCATAATCCTAGTGTTATCACTATTTTACCTTTAAAAAGCCAAACAGATAGGCAAGGAAAACAGGAGACCACACTGGTGAGAGCTACTCTCCTGTTGGAAGGACCCCAGGAATCAGAGATTATCCTAGAGTACTTGTGTAGAAAAAAAGAGGTAAATCTAATCAAGTAATGGTTGCTTCTATAAAATTTCTCAAGGAAAATGTATATATGTTGACTTCATTTAAATGTAGCATAACGTATAATCAACTCAACTCCTGAAGGGCAAACTGCACACTGAAGTCTGAAACGCTCTGAAAAGCTCTGCAGTGAGAAAACCTACCTTAAATTGTTCTGAAACTTACTTAAAAAGGCCCTTGCATTTCACACATTATTTTCAGAAACATTATTAACAGAACAACCATAAAGGAAAACCAAAGCTAACATTTTGAGGTCAGAGCACCCTGCATTCATTAAAAAAAGAAAAAAGAAGTGCAGAGGGTATCAGTTTGATCCTTAAAATTAAGTAGTAAACAAATGATACTTAGGTGTTAAGACTAAAGAAGTATGCAGAAATTAACTAAACAAAAGATACTAAGTAACTAAAATAGGAGAAATCTAATAATACAGTCGTTTGCTAGTGACTTAGTCCATAGTGTTAGTTGGCAATATAATACAAAAATGTCTAGAAAATAGGAAATTATATGTACTATCAGAAAATTGATAAAAAATATTTAGGTCTTTTCACACTATGAGAGAATAAATTAGTCATAAATTTTACAATTTTTAAAAAAAGGACAAAGAATAGTATAAAATGGCAGATATATCTTTTTCAGCAGAACATTATTGATAAAAATGATTATGATGAAGTACTGCTTAAATATAATAGTTCATACTGCTTTTCATAACCTATGATAAAAATTCTACATTCAAATTTAACTACTTAAAGCATCTCTGTGGCATAAACATTATAATTATTTTTTCCTTAGTGGACTAAGAAGCATCAATATAATGGTCTAAAGAACTTTTTAACTGGTATTTTTAACCTTTCCATCTGAGCACGGGTGAGGGGTGCTTCTAGCGTCCCATTGTTGTTGAAGCCACGTGACTCAGTATGGCAAATGAATTATCAGTTCGTGGGGCTGGGCATTTAGCTCATCAGCATAAGCGCCAGCCTTGCAAGTATTCAGTCCTGTGTTCGATCCCCAGTACCAAAAAAAAAAAAAAAAAAAAAAAAAGAATTATCAGTTCGCAGGTCCAAACCTTGAAAAGTTCCCTCTGCCTTCTGCAGAAAGTATTTAGTTGTAGCTACTCCTCAGGCTTTCAGTGGGTGAAATGAGCACAGTGTCCATTTTCATTCACCTTTTTCAGGTAAACTCAGCGGGTATGCTGCGTCCAGTGGGGGTCTCCTTGGGTCCTCTGCCTCTATTTGGGTCCTTGCCTTCACTCCAGATAATAAGTGGGGTTTTTAGGAGACAATGGGGCAGTCAGCATTGGCATAGTAGGAAGCAAAAATTTATTTAGAGTGTGGCAAATGCAAGGACAGCAGAAGGAGAGCTTTTTTTTAGCAGCAAGGTGATGCTGCAGGATCAGAGACAACTGGCTGGGGTCACTCACTGGAGTCTGGGAAGTATTCATACTGATAGGGGTAAAGTTGTTTAGTTGATTGGTCTGGGCTATGTCAGTCAGGGATGTTACTGGGAAGAGGACAAGATTAGCATATAGTAAATATCAGTAACACTTTCATAAACAACAGAGTAGCGTCCTTTTTTTTCAAGCACATAGTACGCAATGAGAAAGAAATGATTGTACCATCCTCAAGCTACAGATAAGCATGTGACGATTTTACAACGTTAGCATCTGTACTTTGCCCTGTATTTTTTATTTTCTTCTAATCTTCCCCTACAGGTATATAGAAAGATTAAAAACCAAACTTCTTTTGTTTTAGTTTTGTAAATCAGTAGATATTTGTTACTCCAGCAAAACCCATTGACTAACATGTCAGAAACAAGTTAGAGTAGCGCAGGTTTTAAATGAAAACTATAAACCATTCTCCAATACCAGAACTTTTTGTTCATGCACTTGTATCTTCCTGTACCTACTTATATAGGATAATTATTATATAAGATAAATTTAAAAATCATGAAAGGATGTTGCTTCATGCCATCTAGATTGATTCAGTAGCATTAGTGACTGCAAGTATTATTGTGAAAGCACGTAGTAAGGAAGCTGAGATATTTTGAGAGGAACAATGATAAATGTAAGGAAACTGGTCTTATTTTTCTACTTCTGCTGCTATCATTTCAGAAACTTCTAGTGGTTAGCTTCTTATTTTCTCTATTTTGCTGTGCTCTTCACTTATCCTGGGTGAGTTGGAATTCTGGGATTGCATTTTGCTTATGCATCTTGTCACTTTCTATTTTCCATTTTATTTTGTTTTCTGTGTTAATGCACATAGATTTCTCATAGTAGATAGATTTATTACTAGTATGGAGGCTCCCTTAGGAGATATCCATTCCTCAAAGATGTCTTCTAGGGGTAAGTGGTTCTTGGTCTTAGTGTTTATCCTAAGAACGTGCCTTAGTTTCTCTCTAGCTATCCCTAACCTTCTATGTTTCTCTACCCATAGTGCTTCTTGGAGTTTCTAGCCCTACTGTTGCCACTCCATGGGTCTTTATCTTACTGCTCCTTAAGTGTCCAGGTCTTGGGAAACTTTGGAAAATATTTCAGATTCCAAGAATCAAGTAAGAGAATTTCTCATCTGGACAGTACTGACAGCAGTAGGGCATCCTGCATTCCAGCCAATGGCTGTCTATATTAGCGTCTTCCTCCAGTGGATCACATTTCTTACACAACAGTGCACTGTACAAACTTGCACTGCAAGTAGAGTTAGGGTGCAATAATAGTTTGCATCTTATTCCAGCCACCTCTATTTCTGGATTATACCTGTGTGATATACATCTCATGCTGTCTTCCATTAGTTGGATTACCTGCTACTCCGGGTCACGAATTTTGAGCTCGGTGAATGTCTCAGGAATCTGTGAGTCCTGCTGCTTTTGTCTGCCACTTCCATTAAAATGTTAAAGAGATTTTTAAATATCTACTTTTCATAATTTTAGTTTTATATTTTACCCCTCAAATTGAGTTTACATTTTTTGTCAAAATTACATGAAAGAGTAGTGAAATGCATTAACAGTAATAGCACTCAGAAGAGAACTCCTACCAGATTTGTCAAATTCAAAAGATAATTTAAAAGCAATTAAATGGAGAAATTCAAAATACAACTTAAAAAGAAATTAGATGTGGAAATCAGGTCACCATTTTAATAGAAGGAAGTCAAAAAGTAAAATCAAGATTTGATAAACTGGTAACTTACACAAATTTGTAGATATATGTAATACAACTTTGACTTTGCGAAGCTTAAATACCTTCAAAACTTGCAAATAGATGTTTTGAAACTTTTGGCAAAATCACTGCTGGGTCACTTTTCTAAGATTTACATTTTCAATAACACAAATTATAGAGCACAGGAAAAGAATCAGGATGTCATTTCTTAAAGAGATCGTGAAAAGGCATTTATTTTAGGGCTGAAAAATTAGCTTGAGACACATTATCATGAAATGTCCTAAAATGAAATATCACGACTATCAAGATTCAATGTTCTGTATGTTATTAAAGTAATACTTTGTACTTTGCAGCAAATTTTTACTTGGGTTTTTAGATAATTTTAAGGTGCAAGATTATTATTATTGTCAAAATATACATGTGAAATTGGCCATGGCTGAATTGGTACGAGCCTTTAAAATTATGCACACGTCAATACAAACACTAAAGAATTCCACTCTATTCCTGTAAGAAAAAGATACTTAATTTTAAGTCAACTCACTTCTTTCTGTACTTATGATGAACAAACATGACAGAAGAATAAACTATCAAAAACAGTAACTGACCTATTTCCAGTCTAGCCATAAGCTTATTTTCTTTTATTCAGCTGTAAAAAAATTTAATATTCTAAAATTTGAAAGAAAATGCTTTAGTATAATTTTAAAAACTGATGCTTTATTGGGAAGATTATTCAATGTTATGTGTATTGCTGTAGCTATTTGAATAAAAGCATTTTTCAACTGTCCTGGGGCAATTTCCCTTTTGCTATCAGTTACTGCAAAACACTGAGTCCCAACTGTTATTTTTAATATCATATAAATTGTCTATTTTCTGCATTGTTGTAATTGTTCTCTTGATTCCTAGAAAGTCCAGAAGAGGAGGACTATTTTAATATATAATGGTGGTAATTGTGTTTATTAAACAAATTAAGGCAACCTCGTATTTTAATATTTTTGCCAACAGTAGACTTCTACTGGGATGAATGTTAAAATCAGAAGTTTAAGAAAATCATATTAGTATGATAATGTAGCTTTTAAAATGATCTCTTTTGAAAGAAGTAGTTGAATAGAAAGATAAATTTAACAAAACTAAAAATTGGTAGTAGCAGCCATAATTTAATATTCAATAATATATTCTTACTACTACATAAATCTTTCTTTCTCCTTTATTCTTTTTCTTTTTCTCTCTTTCTTTCTCTCCATTCCTCTCTCCCTCCATTCTTTCTCCTTTCCTCTAGCTCTTTTGCTTTTGAGCTCCATTTCAGCAAAAATTTCTGAACAAGGATTATTAAATTTCCCAACCATAATATTTTTGACAGTTCCATTCTATTCTATTATTATATCTACATATAATTTGAAGTTGTTAGTTGAGACATGCATATGTAGGGATTCTATAATTTGTGTTGAGTTGATGCTTTTATTAATGCAAAATCTATCAAACATGCTTCTTTTATCAACCCTGCATATTATATCTTTTCCTGACCTTTCATGTCCAATTTTCTTGACTTTATATTTAACATGCATCTCATGGAAATCATAGTTTTGATTTCTTTTTTGTTCTAATCTTTATAAATATATTTACAGTAAATTTGAATTTTTGTTGAATCATTTAATCTAGCTAGTTATCTACTTCGTGACTGTCTTTTGCTAATTACTGTATTTTCCTTTTTAAATTCCTGTTTCCTACCTTCATTTAGGACATTTTTGTGTTTTATTTTAAATTTCTACTAGATTATAATTGTAAATTTTACAAATATTTTATAGTCTGTGAATTATATATGCATAAATCCATCCTTACACTACCACAATCTATCTTATTTCATCCTATAACTCCATGAAAATAAGAGAATTTTATACGAACATATTTTACATTTATCTCTCACAATCTACAACATACTTGTCACAAGTTCTACTTCTACATGATATAAAATACGTAACATTTATTCATTTGTATATTACCTGAAGCACATCATTACTTTTTAAAGGAAAAGAATATATATATATATATATATATATATATATATATATATAAATATAAATATATATATATAGAAATATATATATATTGAAATATATATTTTTGAGTCTTAATGACTTCTTATCTTTCCTATAGATCTGAAATTACATTTTGTATTATTATCTGCCTTCTGATGATTGATTAGCTGGTTGTATATTTTGAGGGGCAGTTCTTCCAACAATTTTTTTTTCAGCATAAATTTTATAGTGTCTTCTAGGATTGGCTTCAAATCTTGAGTTTCCAGCAGTGGCCCATGTGATAGTCAGTCTCAGTACCTCACAAAGTAATGCTGACCACTAGTAAATCCTTAAGAGGTGCTACAAAGTAGAGGTTTTCATATTAATGGGGTGTAGCCCCATGGGACTTGTCCTTTTTTCTCCCTCATCATATGGTGCATGTTTTTGCTTCACCACGTGTTTCTGCCATGGTGTACTCCCTCAGCACACATTAGAACAATAGGGTCAGTTAATCATGAAACCTCAAACTGGGGGGCAAAGTAAGCCTTTTCTCTTATAGGCTGATTTCTATCGGGTATTTGTTAGAGTGGTGCAAAGCTAATGCAGTATCTTCAACATCATTTTTTGAAAGGCATTTCTCTCTGGTTAGAACACTCTTACACTTTCTTAAATTTTATTTTTCAACAATAAAATTTGATTTTTATATACCTTCTGGTATGGTGTGTTTTGTTTTTGACAAAAGGCTAAAAGGGAGAATTTTGTGTAATAATTTCCTAACACTACATAGGCATTGAATCTTCTCATTATTCTGGATTTTTCCTTTTTATTTTTTGAAAATTTTACTTTACCATTGTTTTTAGAAACTTGGGTCTGATATGCCTCATTATTATTTTCTTTTTCTTTATCTTTTGGAGCTAAATTAGAAGCATCAAGATGATTTCTTTCCTCTTGGATGCTCTAGAATAATACTCTCAACAAAAATATTCGGATATTGTCTACCGTTGTGCATTAATATATTTTCTGCAATATTTCATCTACTGTTTCCAAGACACGAGTTATATTTATGTCATTGTGGTTATTACTAGTTGATTTGTTATTTTGAAATTTTCTTGTTGATTTTTAATTGAATCATCAGATTGGATAATTTTTATTAAAACATCTTGACTTTTATTGAAATTTCTTCTGGTTTTCCCATTACTCTCATTGCTTGGACTTTTTATTTCAGATCTACAAATTCATTTCACTTTTCAGTTTTAGAAATTTTGTGCTATAGATTAAGCATGTCAGAATGATGGTGAAACTATCTTTTTCTTTCTTCTTTTTGTTGCAATTATTAGTGCATACTAATACAAAATGATTCATTTCTTTGTCAGATTTTCCTGCATGCATGCTACCTGCTTTGATTACATGTGCTCTCCCTGTTACCTTCTGTGTCTCTCCTCCTTCTCTTGGTGCCTTTCCCCTTCCCTAATATTGTGGCTCTACTTTCATATTATCTTTTTATATCTTCAAATTTCTACATTGAGAGAAAATATGAAATATTTGTTTTTCTGAGTCTGACTTATTTCACTTAACATTATGATTTTCAGTTTCAGCTATTTTCCTGTAAATGACATACTTTTGTTCTTTATGCAGAATAATACTCCATTGTTAATATTTACCACATGTTTAAAATCTTTGCTTTGGTTGATGAGCATTTAGCTTTATTCTATAATATTGTTATTGAGAATCATATGCAGGAATGTACATTGCACATTGACTTCATTTCCTTTACATAAGCACCTAAGACTGATATAGTCAGACCATGTGATAGTGGCTTATTCTTTTTAGCTTTTTGAGGAATTTTCACAGTTTTCCATAATGACTGCACTAATTTACGATCCAAACAACACTGTGCTGTGTAAGGGTTACTATACTCTCAGTCCTTGCTAGCATTTGTCTTTTTTTTAAAATTGTTGGTTTTCTTGATAATGGACATTCTGAAAAGGCTGACAGATTTTTTTGTTGTGTTGATTTCTATTGGCTACAGATATTCATGTTAAATTGTCATGCAATTTTTAAAAATTCTGAATGTTGATCTTCTGTCAGATGAACAGCTGGTAAAGATTTAATTCTATTGTGTAGGATGTCTCTCTATTCTGTTGATTGTTTCCTATGCTGTGCAGAATTTTTGAACTTACTATAATTCCATTTGTCAATTTTTGCTTTGATTTCCTGAGCTACTGAAGCCTTTTTCAGGAATTCATATATTTTCTTGGTGCATTTTCATCTTTAGTAGTAAGTACTTGGATTTCTTTTTTTGTTTTTTATCTACTCATCAAATTTGGCTTCAAGTACTTTGTCAGATATGCTTTGCTTTTCATTTCATTTTATTGAAATCATTTTCCACCCTCTAACTTTCAGTCTTTGTGTAATTTTATCATTGAGGTAAGTTTCCTGAAAACTATAGAGAGTCACTTCTTGTTCTTAATCTAGTCATCTAATCTGACATTTTTAATTGAACAAGTCAGACTACTTATATTCATGGTTATTACAAAAGGAAATGTGCTTGTTCCTATAGTTTTGCTTATTTTATTTTGATGGATTTGAATATTCTATGTTGGTTTCTTTTTCCCTTACTGATTTTAGAATTTTCATGGTATACCAGGATAATAATGTTTGATTCTGTGTGAGCTTTTACGTGTTTAGTTACTCTTCTAGCGAGATTTATTTTTTCCCATATTTTTTCAGTTGCATATATTTTGATTTCTCTTCTTGTGCAGATGTACTTTAAGTTTTTCTGTTACCTTGGTTTAGTAATGATTAATTGTTTTACTTCATACTCTTTCTATAAAGTCATTATTTCTCCTTCAGTTGTGAAAGGTAACTTTACTAGATATAGTAATCCTTTCATTCAGGAACGGAAATATTTCAGTATATGCATTTCCACCCTTTTGTGTTTTTGCTAAGAAAGTGGTTTTGCCTTTACACATTTCCTGACACTCCTCTCTTGCAGCTTATAATGTCCTTTGTTCTATATTTTGAGGGTCTTTAATCATAATATGTCATGGGAATGTTCATTTCTGCTCATGTATATTTATAGTCCCACAGTCAGAACACTTATATCCATATTTTTCCAAAGATTTGAGAACTATTCCATTATTATTTCACTGAATAGGTTGCCCAAATCATTAGTCTGTAGCTCAATTCACTCATATAAATGTATGATTTGAAAATGTAGTATTTTAATGTTTTCCCAGAGATCTTATTTCTTTTATTCATAAATTTTGCTTCGTTAATGGCTTATTGTGCTTTTTCATCCAAATTATCTTTAAATTACGGGTATTATTTCATCTATTTGATCTAGCCTATTAGTGTGGCTTTTGATCAAGTTTATTTAATAGAGTGATTGGACTTTTCCATGTTTTGTTCCTTTTCAGAATGCCTCACTTTATTTAATTGGGCTTCCATGTTTTGCATTGTCTTCCTTATTTGTTAAAGCTATTTAATTGTGAAATAATTTGAATTCATTCATCATTTTAAGATCTGTTAAAGTCTTTAGTATTTCATCTACTTTCACATCTTTGCATTGCATTATCAGGAATTTTTGAACTTTTAGAGGAATTAGTTTGCCTTGTTGTTTTGATATTTATTTTATTTTTATGTCAAGAATTACACATAACTTGGGACAAACATCTCTGCCAATTTTGGGGGAAGGAATTCTCAGTGAGGAGCATTCTTCTGTTGACGTGCCCCAGGATCGTGCTTCAATATAGAGTGTTGAGTTTAGCCCCCGGTGAACTACAGGTTGTAGTTTCCTTGTGACTCCTTGGGCTGTGGTGGATTGGGTCTTAAGCCTACGGAATTCACATCCTTTATTGAATTCATGTCAATAGGATTTCAGTAATTCAGGCAGGTATGATACAGTCAGAAGAATATATGAGGTACATTTTGGGTTGTTAGTCTTCCAGAACTGTCAGAACTGTGTGGCACGGAAGAGGATGACACAGCCTCATGCTAAGGAAGTAAGGCAAGCACAGCCATGGGGTTATTACTGTAGGTCCTTGCTAATGAAGTAAATGCTCAGCAGTGGGCTTTTGTGCCCTCACATCTGTGTTTACACAGTGTAGGATTAGGACTTGAGAGCTTTCTAAAGGAGATTAAAATAAAATAAAAGAAGTGACACAGAATTTCAAAACAAGGTAATAGGATATTAACAATGGTGAATATATTGCATATCATCATCTTGAAAGTGGTTGCTTAGATTGTAAAATATAGGACTGGAAAATTAACCAAACAATACCAGCACAAATAGTTCTTTTTAATGAACTAAAAGAAATAAATATTATAAGTACCCTAACTATCTTGTGTGTATAAATATGTATTTTTCCTTTTCTCAGTTCCCCCATTCCAGTTGTTCTTTCTCTTTGAGCAGTTTCTTCCTCTTCATAATACATACTGTGTATTTTTTGATTTCTTTTAGTCTTTCAGTATTTTTATACTATCAAGACAACACAATGCTTACACATGTGAATCTGATTTATTTCACTTGTGAGGATGGTTTCACATTGCATCCACTTACATGTAATAGCCTCAAGTTTATCTTTCTTGATAGCAGAGAAGTACTCCATTATATAAAAAGACCACATTCTTTTATCCATTCTTCAGTCATGGACATTTAAGTTGTGTCCAAGATCTAGCTATTACAAATTGTACTGCAATAAATATATGTAAACATAAATTTCTGTGGTATGGTGTTTTTAATCCTTCTGGGAAAATACAAAAAAGGGAAATACATGGATTGAATGGGAACTCTAATCCTAATTTATTGAGGAAACTCCACACTGATATCCAGTGGTTGTACCAGTCTACATTCCCACAAACAGTGGAGTAGGGTTCCCTTTTTCAGACTAGATAATTGATTTCTTAATTATAGCCATTTTTTTCTGGTATAAGATGGAATCTCAGTGTTGTTTTAAATTGCATTTCACCAATGGCCAAGGATATTGAACATTTGTACATTTTTTTGCCATTTGCATTTCTTCATCTGAGAAGTACATATTCATCTCAGATGCCAATTTTTGGGTTGACTCTTTGAATTTGGGGTCCTGTTGTTTTTGATTCTTTATGTGTGTAAAATAGAGGTGTTTGCTCTGAGTGACAGTTGGCTAATTTTTTTCACACTCTGTTGTCTATTCACTCCATTTGTGATTTCTTTTAACGTGTAAAATCTTTTTAATAAGATGACATCCCAGTTGTTGATTCTTTGAAGTACTTCTCATGCAGTTTGGGTTTTGTTCATGAATGCTGTCTTTACGCTTAGGTTTTCAAGATTTCTAACTATTAAGTCTTTCAGAGGATTTATTGTTTCTATTTTAATATTTAGATTTTTGATGCATTTTGACTTTAGTGCATGGTGATAGACATGAATCTACTTGTAGTATTCAGCATGTGGAAAGCCACTTTTTCCAGCATCATTTATTAAAGAGGCTATCTACATTCCAGTGGACATGTTTGGCTCTTTTGTCAAACATAAGGTGGTTGAGTGGTTGTAGTTGCGTGTGAATCTTCTGTTCTTTTCCTTTGATCCTCAGGTTTGTTTTTGTGCTTGTACTATGCTACTGTTTTTCACAGTAGCATTGTAATGTAATTTTAAGTCAGAGATTGTGATGCCTTTGCCTTGCCTTCTTTGCTCAGGATTGCCTGTGCTATTCTGGGTCTCTTCTGATTCCAGATCAATTTTAGGAATGTTTTCTCTAGATCTGTGAGGTGTGCTAATGTTTTGATCAGAATTGCATTAAGTCTGTGTAACAATTTTGGGAGTACAACCATTTTCACTATTTCTTCCTATCCATGAGCAACAAATATCTTTCCATTTTCTGAGTACCTCTTTGATTTCTTTTTTTCAGAGTACCATAATTGTCAATGTACAGATCTTTTACTTCCTTTGTTGGATTGATTCCTAAGTATTTTATTTTTTGGAAGCTGTTGTGAAGAGTGTTCTTTCCCTAACTTCTCTCTCAGTGAATTTGCTCTTTGTGTGTAGAACTATGCTCTTGCTTATTTTATTTTTATTTCTGTTAATATTTGTATTATGTGGTTGGGTGCTCCTCTATTTGGTACATAGATATTTATGATTGTTATCTCTTCTTCTTGAAACTTTCCACTAACAAATACGTAGTGACCTTCTATCTCTTTTATCCATTCTTGGTTTGAAGTTCACTTTGTCTGTAAACATAGTAGCTACCCCTGCTTTTTGCTGGATTTCTGTTGCATGGAGAATCATTTTCCATCCTTTGACTTTCAGCCGATCAGTTTCTTTTTGTGTTTTATCTGCTTCTTGCATACAGTATAATGTTAGATCTTGTTTCCTGATCCTTTCTGCCAATTTTTCCTTTTGATTGGTGAATTGAGGCCATTTTCAGCGGTGGTTGTAAATGATGTGCATTGGCTTCTTTTTGGCATGTATTTTACTATTGTTGGTTCCTTGATTTTTTCCTCTAATCGTTTACCCTGCCTGGTAGTTTCTTTCACTTATTGTTTTTGAAATTGTTACCATTTTTATCTCTGTCTAGAATATCTTGCAGTACTCTTTGCAGGATTCGTTTGATGGTCATGAATTTACTCAGTTATTATTTGTCATGGACATATTTTACTTATTCATTAATATTGAGAGACAGTTTTTCACCATACATCATTCTAGGTTGGAATTTATTTTCTTTCAGGACTTGAAATTCTTTACTCCAGGGTCTTCTTGACTTGGGAGAATAGCTATTTTTCACTATTTTTTCCTATCCATGAGTGACAAATAGGTTATGCTGAGAAGTCTGCCATGATTCTGATGGGTTTTCTTTTGTAGGTCATATGTTTCTTTTCTCTAACAATTTTTAATATTCTCTTCTTGTGCTAAATTTCTCAGATCTTGGTTATTATATGTTGAGTATAGATTCATTTTGGTTATGGCTAATTGATATTCTATATGTTTCACTTATCTGTATGTCAGCTTCTTTCCCCATGCTTCAGAAATTCTCTGTTATTTCTACAAGTAGTTTATTTTTATGTCACTTGTGTTGACTCTGCATTTTCATTTACACCATTTATTCTTATTTTTTTCTTTGTGTCATCCTGCAGCTGTTGAATTTTTGTTTCTTGACCTTTTGTTATTTTCAAAGAATCTTTCCTTTCATTACCACTAGCCATGATCCTATCTTCAAGGTCTGAAACTCTGGCTTCGGTTTTATTCATGCAGTGTTGTCCAAACACTTTTTCATCTGTCAGTGGAATTTCTAATTTCCTGAATATCTGTTTGAATCTGTTTCATGCATTCTATTTCTTTCCTTTTTTGTTCATTCTAGGTTTCCATCATTTTCCTATGATCCTCTATTTTTTTAAAATCTATCTCTATTCTAGATTCGCTGGCAATTCCTCTATGAATGTTGATGTTTCTTTTATAACCTGAGAGGGTATTTGTGATCTGATTCCCTCTGAATCCCTCTGATTCCCTCATGAATTTGTTTCTTTACCTCAGTTACTATCATTTCAGAAATTTCAGATATGTGTCTTCCATTTTCTTGTATCTTGTTGTCTACCAGACTTTTCCTGGTTGGGCTATAAGTCTAAGATTGCATTTTGCTTTTGCATCTGTTATTTTCTATTTAGAAACCTTTTATTTTTTGTTTTGTTATCATTGTAAGTTTTTGTAGTAGGGAGCTGTATCACTAGGATCAAGAACTCTCTAAGAAAAGTCTGTCGCTCAAGGGAGGTCTTCTTTTTGTGGGAGATTCTTGGCTTGTGTCTCTTCCAAGAGTCTACCTTCTCAATTAACAGTGAGATGTTGGTATCTGTTTGGCTCAGTCCCCCTCCTTTGGTGTGGTTAGTACTCTGGAGCTTCCCAATATTGTTACAGGAGGGAGACCAACTGATTACAACAGCTGTGACATCCTAGCTAAAGTAGTATGATTAGCAATGAATAGCATAAAACGCAGTTTAGAAACTGGCAAATTGCGATAGCTATTAATTTTGCATTTTAAACTCTAGGAACAAAATCTGCAATTATATGACAGAACCTACTGTAAATTAGGAGCTTGTGTTCAAAGTGCTTCCCTTTGGCACAGTGGTTTTACCCACCTGTTGCTTCACATTGCTATTCTTGCTTTCAACTTTTCATGCCACTAGTCCCTCCTATCCATCCTGTGCCTTAGTTGTGACCTTACTGTGTTGCTGGCATTCCCTCTGGTCTCTTGGCCTTCTGACACAGGTCACTTCTGTTGTGGCAATATTGAGGGGAGTGTCCATTCTTAGGGTCTTCTGGAATGATTTAGCAGGGTTCCTTTGGTGGCATCAGCACTCCTCTTTGTCATTAACCTGGGTTCTAGCAGTGGCAGAGTCAGTGATGGGAGGATAAATCTTCTTATACACAATAAAGAAAAGCCCAGGGCCTTGATGGAGAATAGTCACTGAGAAGAGTCATACATGATCCAGGTAGAAATCATGGAATTTCCCCTGTGGGATGCAGTAGTCAGTGCTCATGGCTCACATGTACTAGAGGGAAGCCAGACACAGACAAAGAGATGGGAACCTAACTCAGCGGTATCGCTGAAAAATGATAATTTCCCCTATTATTTAAGCTGTCATATTGCCAATGTTTAATGGGGTCTAGATTCTGGACAGAATAACATGCAGTTTTCCTCTACTGCTCTGTTTGTGTCTCAGCAGCAAAGATGCTACCCAACATGCTTGGAGTACTGGGCTTAGTCCCAACCACCACTTTGAGAGGAAAAATTAACGAAGTGTACAAAAGCAACTTAAAAACTAGAAGAGGGGGTATAGGGGGTTGCAGGATATAGTCAGGTATATTTATTCTCAGTTCCAACTTATAAAACCAGCCCCACTTACAAAATCAGAAAAGGCAGTATGCAGACTGAGGCATGGGTCACCTGATCCAAAGAATCAATTGAGGAAAAATTGTCTATTTTAGGAGTACATTCACTCCAGAAACTTTGATGTGTATCTGGGGACACAGTAACAGTAGTAATTTTGCCAGAAGCAACGTGCTTGCTACGGCTTGTATCAAATCCTCATGAGCTGATAGGTGGGGCTGGCTAGATATAGGATGTGATGCTGGGAGTACAGGTGCTCCGCCCTGGGTGGAGGTGGTACTTCCCAGAGAGCAGGTAACGTGTATGGAATGTAAGGCAGATTTAACTGCTGCTTCCGCTGCAGCAGCTACTGCCTCCTGCATGCTCTGCTGGGTCCCTCTGTGATGCCAGTCTGCCTGGGAGCCAACTGATTACAGGCTGAAGCCTCTACACTGTGTGAGCCAAACTAAAACCTTTCCTTCTTTAACTTTGGGTGTCAGGTATTTTGTCTCAGTAATGAGAAATAGAAGCAATACAGTCCTGAACAAGCCTGTGGACCAATAAGATCAGTGACTCTTCACTCCCAGGATGCCTGCACCTGGAGGTGTACCAAACCTCCATGCCATAGTTGTATAACCTCACAGTGCCTCCGAGTATACAAGAAGTAACCAAAACCACTGTGAGAACTGAGTTATCTGCCAGCCCATCCACAGCAATTTCAGACCCAGTCCTCGCTCAGGTCCACAAATAGCTGATCTTGCTTCTCCTCTTCACAGCTCTAAAACTGACAATTTCAGATAGAGATGTCTTCCACTTCCTTTCACATCACAGACCACACATCCCACCACATTGTTATCAGTGAACTTTTGACAAAATCAATTCTTGGTCCCGAACTGTTTTTCAGAATGGTTACCTGCAAAGCCAGTGAAAGGGAGTTTGGGGTCTTAGAGATATAAAAAAGTAAAGGTTTCTGATCCTTAAAATAGTAAGTTCAAATGGTGGGATCCTTCTTAAGATGTTTCCTGGTTAGGGCACTAAGAATATGGTGGGAAGTAGAGACCTTTGTCCAGTGCCAGCTCATTATGAAGATCCCAAACCTCCTCAGACCTTCTGTTCTCAAGGAGACACATCCTTTATTTAGGAAGATTATCAGAAATCTTTTTGGCCTATACCCACCTCCCTAGGGGCTATTTCTCCTCTGCCAAGCTACAAAGCACTCCATGTTAAGGTACACTGTTTTTCTTACTATTCTAAAATCCAGTGTTTCTGGATTTCACCCAGAACTGACTCTCTGCTACTGACTTTCAGGCCCTCTTCTATGCTACCCCCATCTCAACATAAAGCAACACATCTATTGTTTTCTCCAATTTATGAAGAAATAAGTGTGTGGGGAAGATGCGTCTAATCTACCATTTTTATCAACTTCTAGAATTTCTATTGCTTTCTTAAAGTTTCTATTACTGTGTTGAAGTTGCCTATCTCATTAATAATATCCTTTTAAAAAAGACTAAAAAAATTTAGAATAGAGGTTTGAAATTCCTTATGTGCTTATTCCCACATTTTGCCATGTTTGTATCTGTTTCAATTTATTGAATTTTTTTATGGCCCATGTGTAACATAGTCTAGTTTGTTTCTTTTTAAAAAAATTATGTAAAACATAAAACAAACTTTCATAACAAACAACAAAAGAATAAAAATAATAAGTTGCATATTCTTATCTTCAAAGTAGTTACTTAAAGTACAAAGAATGAGCATACATGCTCTCCAAACAATATCACCACAAATCTGTTTCTTCAGTGATCTAAGACAAACTAGTAGTATAATGATCTTGCATTTTTTTCCTTTTTCCTTCTGTACTTTCCCCTTTTCTTCACTGTAATTCCTCTTTCCCTTTGAACAATTTCTTCCCATTTTATAATTTCTATTGTAAATTTTGGTCCTCATTTACTTTCAGTTTCTCACACCAGAGAGACAATACAACATTGACACGTGTGAGTCAGATTTATTTCACTTGTGAGTATAATCCTAAGTGCCATCTATTTATCCATAAATGTCTTGAGTTTACCTTTCTTTTTGATTAAGAAGTATTATTACGTTGTATAAAAAAACCACAGTTTTTTTAATCATTCCTCAATTGAAAAGCCGTTCAGTTGTATACAAGGTTTAGCTATTATAAATTGTGGTTCTAGAAACTGGGTGAATATGTACTGCTGAGGTATGATGTTTTTAATTCTTCCAAGAAGATACCCAGAAAAGGAATAGCTAAGAAGAATGGGGCATTCAACCTTAACTTTTTGAGGAATCTCCAAAATGATTTTCGCAGTGGTTTTACCAGTCTACACTCCCACCAGCAGTGAAGAAGTGTTCTTTTTTACTAATGGCCTCTCCAGCATTGGGGACTTCTACTCCTGTGTATAGAAGGACGTATATTCATATATATTATAATGTGATTGACTCCAGCCCTAATAATGTATTGTGGTACCCTTCACAAATGTTGAATTATTTCTTCATGAATGATAATGAGGTAAATATATTTGATTTTAGAATTGCTTTATTTTTCTGGGAAAATGTGTGTCACTAAAATAAGAAGAATTTTATTTTATTATTTTATTTTGGAGAATTTTGAAGTAGTCAATGTGATGCTTGGGAATGACATGTGATTGACAGAAAGCCTTCAGATTTGATAGTAATACAGAAATTTGAAACAATAATTGTGTAGTACATATTGTGCAGTCCTATGCATTCTATCAAAAATAAATTTAAAGCTTTCAAGAAATTTCTCCTTGGAGAAAGTTCATTAATTTTCTTTCTTACTTAAAATTTGTTTCAGGTCATGTTTAAATATTAGTTGAATGATGATTCCATTTCAGAGACCAGAATAATAAAAAAGTTCAGAATTTCAATGTGTAAATAACAGCCCAATGCGAATGTCTTCCAGAATCTATGTGCATTGAGTTTTCCAGAATCTATGTGCATTGAGTGAATAAAAATTAAAATATGAATAAATAAATTGCTATTATTTTTGTGATATTTACTTTTTAAATTTAATTAATCTATTGCAAATCTTCCATCCTCTAAGTCGACTGACAGCAAATCTGGTAGTTGTCATGTAGAGTTCATGTTACTAAAGCAATGTGACTTACTATTTTTCTGATGTGAGGAAGAAGTAACACAAATGGAAAACAGCTGTCAGGCACAATTTGATTCATTATTTTTTAATGAAAGACACCGAGGTAGCATCTTATGAAAAATTAATTCCTTTAAAAATAGCAGCATAGCCATGGACATTTCTTTAAATTTCTGACAGCACTCAGGGAGCCTACATGGAGGCATATGATTGCAAGGGGATTCTGTATGTCAGCTGGTCTGTACATTGTCACAGAGTGAGTTTAAGAATGGTCACCTAATCGTTATGAGCAGTGCTGACAGAAGACAATTCAAAAACAATAATTATTGTGCAGTATATGAAAAACAAATCACATACTATACTTAAAACCTTTAGGTTACTGTTATAAATCATTTGATGATAAATTTAATAACCAATCTTAAGGAATATTTGTTTTTGTGGTGGCTTTCATTAGATCCTGAAAAAGTAGATATTAATACAATAAATTATTTTTCTTCACAAATAAGGCAAGGCATCTCAATTTTTATCAAGGTAAATGTGAGCTATATAAATAAAACAGGGCTGTAAATGAAAGCACTCTTTGAATCTTAATGAAACATGGATCTTCTTAAAGCACAATTTTACCTTTTATTCTTTGTATCATCTGTCAATGACTTTCTATATTTTTAATTAAAAGTAGAATAATACAAATAGGACTTCACATGACTTGAGCTTTTTATGTTTTTGCAGGACTGTAAGATATTTCATCTCTCAACTGCATCCTGTGAGTTTTAGCTCCTGTAATTTTCTTACCTTCTGGTCTTCTGACCTCAGTTCTGTGCGTTAAATCTCACACCTCACCATACACACATACACGTTTTGATTCTATTATTTATTCACTTTTACCTTCTGCATTCAGAAGTTTAAGTCAAACATCATTTTCTTAGAGGTATTTTCAAAATTCTTTGTGTTCTTCCTAACTGTAATAAATTACACATTACTTATTTCCTTGTCTTTACCTCTTGCAAATATTCAATTTAATTTATAGCATTATTCTTAGAAATATATGCCTGGTTAAGCTCCACGGAAATATGCTATCTGTGTTTTGATTCATTTTTAGCAAGCAATGTTAAATACATATATCATAGGGTTTTACTACTCCACGAGCCACAGATTAACAGTGGCATAAAAGTACATGAATTTTAGGGCAACTTGATTATAAGTAGAGTTAAAACAAATACATTCCATCATAAGATGACTCATGTTACTTATGAAGAATAAAGTTTTCCTTAATTTACATTGACTTTTATCTTGGTTTCATTGTTTATAATTGCTTTGTGAAACTCTTCAGTTTGTTTCACCTATGCACTTCTCTAATCAATGAGACTCTATCTATCTGCAGAACTAGCTCTGTAGCCCTCCTTGTCCTTCTGCTCCCTTCACAGATTCTAATCCTGGTTTGAGTTTCTGACAGGTATGTAGTAAATACTTCATTTATTACATTGAAATGCATTTCTTATCTCTGCATTCTCATATCAATAAATGAAGCTAAGAAAGGATGTAACAAATATGCAAACTGATTAACTCGTTTGGCACATAGAGAAACAAGAAGTATAGTACATTAAAATTGTAGCTTAAATTAGGTTGTGGGGAACTGTGGGGGCATAGATGTGAAAGTGGAGTACTCAACTATCCTTTTGAAATGGTTCCTCAGATGGTAATGCAGAGAAGAGAAGATGAGCAGAGAGCAACATTTTCAAACTGTTACTGAATAATTTCCTAGTTTGAATTGTGCTTATTTGTGGAGGGGAAATAATTTGTGACAATCAGAAAACAGACTTCAGAGAAGCTATAAGGTCTATTTTAAAAGACTTTGTACTGAAAGGATGGTAGGTCTAGCATGATAAGGATAAATCGAGTCTCTGCCTAAGAAAGCAATTTTACTGTTGAACTATTTGCTCATTTTTTCTATTACAGATGGCTTATAGGAGCACAGAAACTTAATTAAAATCACATTATATGTATAGAAACCAGAGTATTAAGTCGATTTAAATTAATACATTCCAATTTTTGTCTTCTTTCTATAATCTGTCAAATCAGTTTCATTGTGTTTCCATGAGATTTCAAATTATAGCAACAATAATTAAATAATCTGCATTTTATATAATAAAATTCTATTTAAAGCTTCATAATATTCAAAGTGGCATCTCTACTGAAGTAATTTTCCCTCAAAAAGCAGGAAGATTATTGTCAAGAACATTCTACTTGATAGAAAAATGAGAAAATTAAAAGTGCAATTATCTTTTCTTACTTCTAAATTAAACCACCATAGGTATAAAACTGTCAATTAGACAAATAACTATATTTTAGGAATTGCATTTGGAGCTCTTGAAATACCTTATGTCCCTAAATTGGATTTCATTTACTATCACAAAAAAGTGAGTCTTTTTCTCTTGATAGATGATTGCTTTTTTTACTGAAAAATAAAATAAAAATATATTTTCAAGTTTGAAAGTTTATGTCTTTTATAATAACAAAATTATTTTTAATTAATATATGGTAGCAAGATAATAAAACATGTGAAAAATGACAAGTATATCAATATAATTCCTTTATTTTTCTACTCTATATTTCAACTCCTTCATAAGTATCTAGATTTGAATTTAACTCATTTAATTCTTGCAGTTTCTTTTTCCACCACAAGGAACATACTCTGAGTAAAGAATTTTCTGAGTCACTAATATCTTACTATAATGCTCTCTTTTTTCTTTCCTTTCCTTCATTTACACAAAATAATTTACATGAAGAATCCTAAAATACCTTAACTGGATTTCTTAGTCGAAATTAAATTTCTCTTAAAACAACTTAGGTAGAGATAGATTTTTCAAAGTATCTCTCAGTATGGTACTCCTCAATCCTCTAGATTTCTCTAGATTGTAGACAGAATGTTACTGCTTGTGTGTGTGTAAGTGTGCATACATTCGAATCTCTGCATATGTCTATGGCTTAAGGACACTGAGTTATTTACATCAGATTGCCTTCTTTTTCAAAATATATGATCTAATACTTCCATTACACATTGTCTTTGTTCATGATAAAAATAAATACTTGCGTAAATATACAACAGGCTCATTCTTATATTTTCATTTCCATTCTTCAATATTTTTTAAATTTCTAGCAACTGTCAGACCTCTGAGTCTTTATTGAAAGGAAATTCTGCTTTTAATTTTCCCCATCAAAATTTTAATCAAAGCAAACTTCATCATCTGAATCTATCTATTTAAACAGTAAGAAAATAATTGTTGACAAGAAAAAATTTGTTATGAATTTATTAGCATTTAGTAAACATTTATAAAGCACATATTAAATGTAAGACTGTGAAATGTGGTGAAGTTTAATCTGTATTTGTTTTTCATTGTTTAGAGAATACTTTGTGTACTCATTACTCATAAAAATTAAGCCTTTTATAAATTGTCAATTAAGGAAATTGTCTTTTCGAATAATTGGGGTGTCCACTAGCAATGGGTAGAATCTTACTTTAGAAAAGAAAAGAAGTATATTGTTGGCTCATCACCTCTCTGCCATTGGGGAAACCACAGTCAGTCATTTGGGAGGACAGAAATCCCACTCATCATGTCTCTACCACCCTAGAAACTTCAGTAAGCTGCATGGGAGGGGGGAAGCCTTCTCATCACCTCTTCAGCATCCTGGAAATCTTGGTCCAGAGGAAGCCATGTGCCTGGCCCATTCCCCTACACCACAGAACAGGCAGCGAACAGAAAGCACCCACGTCTCAGGAATTGGCTTGTCAGGATTAACTCAGGGGAAATCCACTCTAACAAGGGCAAACATATTGAATACAAGTCATAATTTATGGTTGGTACTGTTATATAACCATAGACTTTGCTCTTATGATCTAAAGTACAAAATCAATAGTTATTGCAGCTTGTCAGTTTCTAAATTATGCTTGTTATATCAGTGTTGCTAATTGTACTACTGTACTTAGAATGTCATGCCTGTTGCAATCGTTTTCCCTTGTGTAACAGTATTGGAAAGCTTTAGGGTAATATCCTCACCAGGGTCCCATACTAAAAGATTGAGGAAAGAGCCAAACAGAAACCAACATTCCACTCTCAATTAATTTGGGAAAGGAGCATCATGGGGTAGACACAAACCAAGAGTCTGCTACACACAGAAGATATCCCTGAAGAACACACATTTCTAGAGAGGCCTTGATACTAGTGCTCTAGCTACCTGGCACCAAAACTCACAAGGATCATTGCAGAAAACACAATAAAAATTTTTTGAAATGAAAAATGCCAAGATAAAGGAGGAAAATACAATCTCAGACCTCTAGCCCACCCAGAGCAAGTCTAAGAGACATAAACGTACAATAAATTGGAAGTTGCACACTTGAAATTTCTCATCTAATAACAACTAAAGTAAAGAAACAACTCCATGAGGCCATAAAGGAAATCAGATAACAAATGGTCTCTCAGGTAAAAAAAGAAATGGCAACCATAATGAAAGAATTGCTGAGCATATTTAAAGAAGACACAAATATGAATCTAGAGAATCATAAGAAACCGATGGAAACCTTGAATGAACAGTATAGAAAAGAATTAGAAGGCATGAAACAGATTCCAAGATATACTCAGGAAATTAAAACTACCATTGAAATCTGGCAAAACTGCTTGGACAAAACTGAAGATGGATTTTTCAGTCCTTCAAGACAATCCTTCAATCCTTCAATCTTTCAAGATTGCAGCTAGTAAACATGAATGGAAAGCTCTCTTAAAAATAACTCAAGGAACCAGGAAACAAAAATTCAGCAGCTTCAAGACAATGCGATGAAAAATATATATATAAGACTGATAAGTATCAACAAAAAAGCAGGTACCAACACAAATGACATAAAAACACTATTTATAGGAGTAATAGAAGAAAATTTCACAAGGATAGGAAAATAATCTGACATACAGATCAGTGAGGCATATAGAATGCCCATAACCCATAAACAAAATAAATCTACACCTACACATATAATAATCAAGTTTCCAGAAATTCAGCACAAATACAGAATATTAAAAAGAAAAGAAATAGGTCACCTATAAGGAAAGCCAATCAGAATCATGGCAGACTTCTCAACACAAACTCTCAAGTCAAAAAGAGCTTGGAATAAAGCATTTCAAGTCCTGAAAGAAAACAGCTTTCAACCGAGATTGATGTACCCTGCAAAACTATGTTTCAAAATTAATGGAGAGGGCCAGGGATTTAGCTCAGTGGCATAAGTGCCTGCCTGGCAAGCATGAGGTCATGAGTTCAATCCCTAGTACAAAAAAAAAAAAGTACTTTCATGACCAAGACAACTGAAGAAATTCATGACCAACAAATTAGCACTACAAAGAGTACTTCAAGATATTCTAGGAAGAGATAAAAATAACCAAAATTCCAAGAAAAACAATAGTAAGAGACAAAGAGGCAGGGCAAGTGATTGAACAGAGGGGAAAAGTAGGGAATGAACAACAAGAAGATAACATGGCAAAGAAAAACCTATACATATCAGTTATAACCATTGAAGTAAATGGCATCAATTCATCAGTCAAAAGAAACAGACTGGCATAGTGGGTGAAAACACAAAATCCAACAATATGTTCTATACAAGAAACTCATTTAATTCAAAAGGAAATTTAGAGACTGAAATTCAAAAGAGGGAAAACAATGTTCCATGCAACAAGAACTAAGCAAAAAGCACAGGTAGGTATTCTCTTTGCACACAATGTGGACTTCAATTCAAAAATGTACAAAAGAGATAAAGAAGGTTACTACATACTTTTTAGGGGAAAATTTCAAGAAGAATAGATGATGATCATAAATACATATGCATCAAATATGGGAACACTCAACTATGTGAAACAAATATTAAAGACATAAAAAAAATCTAATAACAAATACAACAATTGTAACAGGAAACATTAACAACCCATTGTCACAAAGAGATAGATTACTAGACAAAAAAAAATCATCTAAGAAATAACAGAACTGAACCAAACTTGTGAGCAAATGGACTTAGTAAACATTTACAGAGTGTTTCACCCCACAACATCAGAATGCACATTCTTCTCAGCTGCACACAGGACATTCTCTTAAATAGACTTTGTACTAGCTCATAGATTATGGTTAAGTGAATGCAAAGGAATTGAAATTATCCAATGCATATTATTTGACCATGGTGCAGTGAAATTGGAAATTAACGACAAGACAAACCACAAAACTTCATAAACACATAGAAATTAAGTAACAGTCACCTAAACAACCAATGAGTCACAGATAAAATTAAAGAAGATTTTAAGCAATATCTACAATGAAATGAAAATGCAGATACAACATAACAGAATTTGTGGGATGCAACGAAAGAAGTTCTCAGATGGAAATTTGTAGCAGTGATTTCTCGCATCAAGAAAATAGACTGAGCACAAATAACCTAATGCTGCACCTCAAGCTAGAAGAGCAAGTGAAGCCCCAAATCCCAAGAACAGTGGAAATTATAAAGATCAGCAGACAAATTAATGCAACTGACACAAAGAAAATGATACCAAAAATTATCAAACCAAAGAATTGGTTCTTTGAAAGAATAAATAAAAGTGATAAACTCCTAGCGAACATTATCAAAAAGGAAAAGCAAAAATTGAAATTCATAAAATAAAGAATGAAAATGGTTAAATTCCTGTAGATCCTATGGAAATTCTCATGACCATCTATACCTGCTTTGAAACTCTTTACCCTAATATGGTGAAAACACAGACAAAATGGATAGATTCCTAGAAATATACGAATTAACAAAGCTAGAGCAAGGAAATATAAAAAGTCTGAATAATCCAATATCAGTTAATGAACATAAAAATGTAACAAAACTTACCAGCAAAGACAAGCCCAGCTCCTGATGGATTCACACCTGAGATCTACAAGAAATTTAGAGAAGATGTAATGCCATTTCTCAAACTCTTTAATGAAATGGAAAGGGAAACAATTCTCCCTGACTCATTTCAAGCAAGTATTACTTTGATACCAAACCAGAGAAAGATCCAACCAAAAACGACAACTAAAGACCATTCTCGTTAATAAACACAGATGTAAAGATTCTCTATAAAATGCTAGCAAACAGAATGCAGCAAATTATCAAGAAGATTATTACACCAAGACTAAATGGGATTCATCCAAGGAATACAAGGATGTTTCAAAATATGCAAATGAATAAATGTAATATATCAACAGAACCAAAGACAAAGATCTTGTGATAATCACAATAGATACAGAAAAAGCTTTTGACAAAATCCAACATTCATTCTTGGTAAAATTCCTACAGAAAATCATCATAGATGGCCTTTACCAAATCAGATAAAAGCTATCTGTGACAAACCAACAGTCAACGTCATACTGAATGGTCAAATACTGAAGGGGTAAATAAGATCCAAAAGATAAAATGGATATTGTGAAAGGGAAAGAAACTATTCACAAAGAAAGGACAACTTTGATGGGAGAATGGAGAAAAGAAGGAAGGGGAAAATACATATGTATATACACAAGATAGCTAAGATAATTGTACTACTCATTCTATCAGTTCATTGAAAGAAACATTTAGTGCGTATATTGTTTGAACAACTTTACATTCCTATATCTGGTAATCAGAGCAACTATTTTGAAGAGAACAATATTTAATACAATAATCATTGTTAATTTCTTATCATCTTGTTTTGAAATTCTGCATCACTTTTATTCTTTTTATTCTCTTTTAAAAAAGAAGCATTTGTTAATGGTTCAAATATTTCACTAAACTTGGTGTTTTTCATAGCAGCAAATGCAAAATCTATTTTCAATGAACATTCAGGGATAGAATAATTAAAAGATTATTCGAGGCTTTTGTATGTGTGTCAATATTCATCTACTAAAAGAAATATAAATATGATTATAAAAAAATATTTAGTAATGTAATGTTACTTTGTACTTACCTGTTTCAATCTCTTTATGTAGTGAGATTCATTACCCACTTTAGAATTAGTGTCCAGCAATCAAAAAGGAATAAATTATAAAGTGTGACTCAATGTATTTACAACCTGAGAAAAGAAAGAAAATATCAGTGAATTACTATTGAGAACTCACATGTTATATAAAATCTATGATAATATCATACTGGGCTTTGAGGTAAGGAAAGTTATGTATTCATGTATAGAAAAGTTAAATGAGACTCTGACATTTATGATATTAGACTTCATGATTATTCTTCATGATCATTCAGGTTATTTTATTCCCAATATTCCTATTTTTTCTATCAAAAAAGTCATATTAATTATAGTCAATAAGAAATGAACAAGAAACTGAAACACTTGATAAAATATACCTGTTAGTCACCATCTAGAAATATTTAAACCTAATATCAAAATATTGTTTTAACATCTAATCACTATGTATCATTATGAGATATCATACATTCCTTTACTGTGCTAAGCCATGGAAGTTCAAAGCTGTGTACTTTACAGTCAAGCAAAACTCACTTTGGCTGTGTTTCATTTTAAACCACTTGTGGTTGACAGAAAATATTGAACAATTTAGCTGTAGATAGGTGAATAGGTCAACACAGATGCTCCTTGATTTTTAATGGCATTATAACCTGATATACCCATCAGAAATTGAAAATATCGTAATTCAAAAATGTACCTGATGTACCTAATGTAGAGTTCCATGGTACACTGCACAGTGTAGATTATTTTGCCTCACAAAATCTAGCTTGCTGTAGTATTTCAGCTTTGCTAAAGAATATTGTACTGCATATGGCTCCACTGAGAAAAGATCAGTTTCCAAACCTAAAATGTGTTTTCTGTTGAATACATATTTTCTTCACTCTATTGTTAAGTGGAAAATGATAAAGTGAATGACGTATTTGGGGACTATTTGAATATGAATATTAATTTACTTGTGCTTTCCATAAGTCCTAAACAGTTAGTCTAAAAATATACTACCATATTTTTGTATCTGTCTATTTCTTTTGTATGACTAATTATTCTTAATTTTTTATAGCTAGGCTATTTTGATATAAACATTTATGAGTTTTGTGACTGTTCTAGATTTTTTTACTGCTATATAAATATCATCCATTATACATTGTGTCAATTATGATTTTTATGGTATTTCAAGTTTCTAAATTCAAGTCTCCTTTGTGAATTATTCTCTGATTCTTGAAGTATTTTGCTATATTTAAAATGTCAAAATATTTGCATTTTCCTTTATTTTTGCTGATTTCCAGTTTAATTCTATCATGGCCTATAGACACATATATGTCAGATGACTGAATTTAAATCCACAAAAATTTGACACTATTTAAGGCCTAATATATATTTGATTTTGTAGAGTACTTCATGTACAAAAGAGAAAAATGAGTATTTTATGTCTGGAATAGCCTATAAAAATTCATTAGGTTAAGCTGATTGCCAATGTTGTTCCAGTTGTCTATTTCTTATTGATTTCTGGATTAAAATTTCAATGAATATTATGGGATTGACTATATTTCTTTTCAGGGTTTTAGGATTTTGTTTTATGTAGTTCAACTCACTTCTCTTATGCATACTTTTATGACTGTTATATGCCCCTGGTACAGATATATTTTAACACTGTGAGATACAGTACTCTTTTTTTTCACTAGAAATACTTCTCTTTTTTCAATTTTAAGGAGCAAAAATAATTAAAAGTATAATAGAATCTTTAAAACTAAGAATATGACTTAAACCATAGATATTGTTATCTTTAAATTAGTAGCTCAGATTACAAAATAAAGGCATGAAAAATTGATCAAACAGTGTAAGTGCAAACTGTTCTTGTCAATGAACTAATAGAAATTAGTATTATAATTTGGATCTTAATTACTCTCAATTTCTTGCACGAGGGAGACCAATAAAGGCCTTGAGTTTAACCTTCTTTATACTTCAGTAGTACTCCACGGTATAAATCACCATATCTTTTTTATCCATTCCTTGATTGATGGATATTTGGGTTGTTTCCAAGATTTAGCTACTATAAATTTTTGCTGCTATAGACGTGGGTGCACATAGATCACTGTGATATGATATTTTTAACTCCTCTGGGAAAATACTCAGAAAGAGGAGATCTGGGTTTATTTTCCCCTTTTTTCCAAATTGAGTGAACCACTTCATTGCCCCAGTTTACGACCACTTAGAAAAGTGACTCATTAATTGTACCAACGTTCTCTTACTACAATTGGAAACAAAGGTGCTGAGTAACTCCCTTCCCTTGTTCAACTGTGATGCCATCCTGATAATTATGCAGGTTTAAAATTAGGACCACCCTAATTATTATTTGGGATTAAATTTAGGAGGTAGATGACAATCCAACACATCACTGACATCAGTAAAACAGTGGGAGACGCCTCAGATAAGAGGTGCCTGAGCCTGTCAATATTGGAAGCCTGAGGTATGCCGTGTCTTTTTCTCTGTTTAGCCTTTTTGCCTGTTCCTGTCTTGCGAGTCTCAATAACGTTACTACACACTACGAGGTGTGCGCTTGGCAAATCTTTCTTTGCCGTACACAACAACCTGGACTAGTTTGGGGCCACTTACGTGTAGCACTCTTCCACTCATCAGCCCTTTTCTTTCTTGCTGTTTTCCATATATTTTGGTGAACAGCTGACTATTATGAATTGAGGTACACACTATGTTAATTGTATACAGTGCATTAGTGTTTAAAAGAGAGCAGATTTAATGCTGGCCACATAAACTTATAAAATTATCCTTAAAATGTTCACCCACAAAACAAAATATAGAGAAATATAAAAGATCTATGTGCTTGTTAGAGGTCTGAACAATTCAGCCGTCAGGCTTGGAGCCCAAAGCACCATCTGGAGCAAGTTTGTATCAGATGGCGGAGGAATCTACCATGGAGCCAGAAGATTACACTCAGGTGAAGACCTAGGCAAAGACCAGAGCTCATCCAACAACAGCTGAAGTTACTTGGAGGAAAGAAAACAGTCAAGTTTCTCCAGGCAAATCAGCATCAAATCCTCCCCTCTTGTCCTTCTTTTTTACTGCCCCAACAAGCAGTCCTCTAGTGGGTCTTCCATGGCCAGGACCACCTGACTCAGTTTAGCTAGGTGCTTCCACTCACTTTGTCCACTAATCATTACACCATATATAGTGTGTGCGTTGCTTTTCATCAAATGCTGAAAGTCTTTAGCGAGTGTTCCTTTAAATGTCTTCTCTCATTGTCTCCTGTATTTCCTCTCCTCTAATTTCTATTACATGTACACTGATGCACATAATTTTTGTTCCACACATGTCTAAGGTTTATTTTTTGCAATTAATTTGCATCTGTTTTCTTCTGATTCTATAATTTCACTTCCTTTATCTTCAGTTTCACTGGTGGTACTTTTCTCTGCCAATTTAAAATGAGTTTCTTTAGAAAATTTTCATTAATGTTACTGTCTTTTAAACTGAGAAATGATACTTGGTTATTTTTTCGTGGTTTCCATAACCATTATTATTCTCATACTTTTCAAGAAATTTTTTAAACGTGGCTTTGCTCATTTCAACATATCTGTGGCAACTGGATTGAAGTGGTTACCTATTGTCTTTTAAACCCGACATATAAAACTCTCAGAAACTGATAACACAGTATTTTTTCTTCTAGATTATGGGGTACATTTTCCTGTTTCTTTGAAAACTGAATATTTTGATATTTTAGATAAATATAGCAATAATATACTTACTTCAGTGCAATAGTTTGGATTGTTATATGCTTGTTCATTTCTTTCTTTAGTAAATTGATAAACTAAATTTCTGGACCTATTCTCCTTTGCAGTGTGATTATTGCAGCTATCTCTGCTTAGATGATTTAAATAAATATTCTTGAATTTATTTTTACACCTGTCTTCACAGGTATCACATCTGTATGTTTAAAAATTAATGCGCAGCTAAAAACTCTCAGCTGTCTCAGTTTAGAAAATCTTCTATATAACATACCTGATTTTGAGTAGGGAAACACAGAAAATTTAGGCCATTTAAAAATATTCCAAGCTTTTACTTTCTGTTGGGCCCTTGTGAATCTCTTAACCACATGTGCAAAGCCTCAGGGCTGGCCAGCAGTATGACACGCAGTTAGACTCTCTCCTTCTCTGTTGCATGTGCACACAGCCTGCATAGACTTCTTGTAATTGTGCCACTTAACACAGTGAGGGTCACTGGTCCTTTCCTCTGTCCTGTCTCAGAATTCCATCAGCATGTATGGGCATTACTGTGATCCACTGCTTTATTCAACTGAGTCTCTCTTCAAGCAGCAAAATCCTATCACTTCTTTCAGAAGCCAAGTAATTTAGCACTTTAATTACAATGATTCCAACAAGACATGAGTCTGCTTTGCTATCACAGTTGCAGTTCAAACTCACGTCCAGGTTGCATAGCTTACTGTGCTTTTTTCTTGCCTTCATCCCTTTGTGGGACACAGAAATCAACACTGATAGATTCAAGAATGTGGCTGGCTTTACCCTTGTAATCTTCACCTTTACAGCCATCCAAGTTCCAAAAGTAAAAAATGTTTTGCTAACTTTGTACTGAAGTCCATGCCTTTAATGGTCTCAATTACTGAGTTTATGAAGTTCTACCTTATTGTTCCAATATTATGCTTTTTAACATTCTTCTTAGCCACATTTGTTTTAAGCAATACATTTCTCTTTTTCATGCTGTATTTCCTTTGAATACTTGCTCTTCAAAGTGCTTGAATGCTATAATTCTACTACTAATTACATGTACATTTAAAATGATTAAATACTATATATATTTGTTCAGTTAGGAACTCTTTAAATAGCCTGTAAATATATCTGGCAAAACGATTTTGCCTGCTCTTGAATTCTATTTCTTCTTTAGCAGCTAACCTATATTTCTTTAATCTGGAATTGCACAGAATATCATTATACTACCACTTTCAAAAGTATTTCTTGTATTTTTGCTTTAAAGCTTACTTTCAAATCTACAACAGTTCTAGTTTGTTCCATATTGTTCATTGGTCTTGTTTACTAGTAGTTTCTTCAAACCCTGACTTTTTTGTTTTCAAAGAATAAGCTGTTTGACTGCATGATATGAAACTAAATTTCCTAAGTTCATGAAATCAACAGTAAGATATTCTCATATATTCAACAGTGTGGAGAAAATATGCTTGATATTTCTCACAAATAAGTATAATTATTATCATTCTTTTATTATTTTTTAAATTTTATTTTAAAGAGAACAAAACCAAACAAAATAAAAGCCAATCAAAACAAAACAGTGAAAGTGATACAAGACTTCAAAACAAGATAATAGGAAATCAATAATGGCTGCCATAATATATCTTCTTATGTTGAAAATAGCTGCCCATACCATTAGACACAGTAAAATCAAACAAAACAAAACAAAACAATGAAAATGATGCAGGACTTTAAAACAAGATAATAGGAAATTAACAATGGCTGCCACAATGCCTCTTGTTATCTTCAAAATAGCTGTCCAGACCACCAGATTTAGGCATATAAAATTAACCAAACAATACAAGAATTAACTTGCTTCTTTACTTCAGTTATCTTTTCAGAAATTGTAGATGTGTGACTTCTAATTTCTACTATGTCATGTCTCTTGAGCTTGTTTTGAGATTGTTCCTTTGTCTTGAAATTTTCCTATGTTTCTCTGAATCAGCCCATTGATAAATCCAGGTGCTTCCTTCATTGGCAGCCAGTCCTTTAATATAGTTATTTCAATAAGGCATTTGGGGTCCTCTGATCTGGTGTCCCTGGAGAGACAGGGGTTGGTGGTTCACCAATGTTCCCCTGATCACAGTGGGGCCTCAGGCATGGCTTCTTCTCTGAGCCGTACTAGGCTCACTGAATCTCTCAGAGTCAGTAATGCATACTCTTCGGGTGTGGCTTCTTACTATTTAGTTCATATATTGACAGATTAGGTTCAACTCTGATATTTCTTTACTGATTTACTCTCTAGTTGATCTGTCTCTCTGTGACTATGGGGTATTGAGGTCTCCAATTATAATTATTTGGTTTTACATGTCTACCAAAAACTTTTACATAGTTGGGTGCTCCTGTATTAAACGAGTATATATTTATGATTTTTACAGCATTCGTGCTGTCTCTAGATGTCTTGTTGACCCCAGTCTATTTTGTGCTGTTCTTTTTTGATTTGTCTTGTAGCTCCTGGATGGATTTCTCATAATCTCTTGCTATTATAAAGATATATTTCTCTTCTTGATCACTAGGTGCAATTCTGTATTCAAGATCTGAAATTATATCCTTTCCTTCATTCAATCTGTTGCATATACTTTCAACAGATGTTTTAATCTCATAGATCACTGTTTTTTTTTTCTAGATTTCATTACTCTGTTATGTTGGGCAATTTTGTTTCCATCTTTTTCTAAGCTCAACTATTCTTTTTATTTGTGTCTTCTTTCTTTGATTTTAAGCATTGTTTCTTTTTGTATCTAAGAGATTATTTTCTCTATAGCCTTTTCACTCGATTTTTCACTTATGTTGTTAACATTTCAGAAAATTCCAGTGTTTGACTTTCAACTTTATCCATCTTACTGAGATCCAGACCTGTCCTGGGTGGGCTGGGATCTGGGGCTTCCCCTTGACTCCATCTTGGTATTCGCCACCCTCTCTTTTTTCTTTTATTTTGTCTTTTATGTTGATGTCTGTCAACCTCCCATGGTATATAGTTCTGTCACTAGCATTGAGCCTCTATCAGAAAGTAGAGCTGTGTCCATCCCTCAGGAATATCCTCCCCATGTAGTGGCTCTTTGTAGCTCTCCCAAGAACCTAAATTCTTCTGGTGTTTATAGATCTGGAATAATGTCCATGTTACAAGCCAGAGATATTCTGGTTATGGAGCCAACCTTGGCCTCTGCATATAGGTGCTGGGACTGATCGTCTGTCAGTGGAGTGTTCCAAAATCCAACTTCTATCTGCTTGCTACTGCTTCAGACATTTCCACATTACTTGCCTTGCTAATTACTTCATTCTCCAAAAGTGCATGTGTCTGTGTGCCAGGATGTTGTTCTGGGTCTTGGGGTTCCCACTGGTCTTACAGTCTTCTCGCCCCACATATGAGGGTAGGAGGCCCCACATATGAGGGTAGGAGCTCGAACTTCCTGTCTTCCAGCCAACCCACCCTCCAGGATGCGATGGAGGAGGCCCAGATCATGAACTCATGATCTTCCAGCCAGCCCCCATCAGGGATGTAATACTATTAACTTTCTTAACCACATATATTATATTTGCATCTATTCATTCATATAAGTTTAGATTTTCTTCTAGTTTTTTCATGTGTTAGGAATATTTAAGTGTGTCATTAAATATCCTTCCAAAGAAATGTTCTAATGAATAAGTAGAATCAAGTACATAAATTTATCACAAGTTATTTAGCCATTAATTTATGAGGCAAGGAACCATATAGGCAAAGATGTTGGCCTTAGTACCTGATTACCTGGGGTTTAATCCTAAATCTGAAAATTAGTAATAATGTGAATGCTTGGCAGAAGTAAATTAAACTCCGTGTTCTTAAAATAATTCCTCCTTCATAGGATTGAGAGGACTAAGCAAGTTAATGAATACAAAGTTCAAAAAGAGTTCCTGGCACCTACAAGTAATAACATTAATGCTGTTCATTTCTCATTAAGCTTATTGCTGCCTGTAGTCATTGATTAGAAGGGAGTTCTACAAATTGATCCCATCCTCAGAATATTTACCCTACATGTTTTTGAGATGTCTAGCATGGCATTCTTTATGCTGTTTTCTTTCTATCTTTTTATTCTGTTTTAGTTAGAGCAAGAAGAGTGTTAAATATCTGTATTCATTTTACCATCTCATCTGAATATCTGGCTTAGCCTAGCTTACACTTAAAGATCTCACACTGTTCATTTTTCTTCATTAATTTTCAGGAGCCAGTGAGAAATTTAGCTCTTAAAGGATCATTTGTTGATCTTTTTCATTTATAAGCATGTGCTTATTTTGCATTTTGATACAAGTTATGACCTTACTTGCAAATTTTTACTAAGGTTTTCTTTTTTAAAATGTTAGTCTAGGTTAGAGTGTAATATACTACATCTGGTTAAAAATTGAGAAATTTATTTACTAGGTTGCAATTTGAACCGAATTTCAGCCAAAATATTAAAAGCAGCACCCTTGGACCCTATTACAGTTAAATTGCCTTTTTCTTGAAAATTAAGTTGATAATATAAAACATACATTAGTAAGATAAAGGAATCTGTTTCACAAAAAAGAAAAAACATTAACAAGTTTCCTTCCTCTCCATGATTAAATATAATCCTTAACTTTTTAAATGTTCCTTTCCTATTTCATACTGATCAAATACTCATTCATCTCATTAGTTGCTTATCACTGATAATCAGAAACCAGTTATGTTCTGGACTCTTTCAAGATCCCGGAGATATAAAGGGAACAAAACAACATTACTGTATTCATGAAGTGTACACTGTGGTTGTTGTCTCCCTCTTGTCCAGATTTTTCTCCAAGAGATATTTTTCTCTTCTCTCTCATAATGAATTTTCAGGTTATGAATCTGGCTGTCTACATGGCTCATTCTTCTAGACCTGTAAGTGTTCTTTTATAGCCATAATTTTTATTTGGAGGAAAATATAAGTTTAAAGTGTTCAAGACCTTCTTTGGAGGTATTTGTGCTAGATCTGTGAAATTTCTATATGCAGTTACAATTGGCTGCTTGTTGCTCAGTTTTATACAATAAAATTAACCTCAAAATTGATAACATAGGAAACAGTGATGAATATGTTTCATAAACTAAACTCAGAATTTCTCCAACAGTAAAAGATAACCTGTAATATTTTGTCTGAAGATAGTTATGTAAATTTTTATAAGATATATCCATCATTCATGATGACAGGAAGACACAATATTCAAAATTAGGGTCCCTTTTGCAATATAGATTATCTGCTTAACATACATGAAATTCAATATCCACAAGACTCAAGATTAAAATGTTGCCAAATTATAATTCAGACTTGAACCTGGGATATAGCCATTATCTTGGTGTATAATAGTCAAGCCAAAAATGTTAAAATAATCATTAGGGATTACCTCTGACCTCAAAAGGAATTACCACTTAATATGCCATTTTTCCAGTCTGAAAATAATTTTCAGTCAATATACCTGGCATGTCTAAATTCAGAATTATCAGAATAAATTACTGATGAAGAGTGACAGAGTAAGATATACATATATTAAAGCTGAAATTATCTGAAAGAGAGAGAGAGAGAGAGAGAGAGAGAGACAGAGACAGAGAGACAGAGACAGAGAGAGAAAGGGGAGAAGGGGAGGAGGCAGCTGAGGATATACAATTGCAAGTTCCTGTGATATCTTGGAAAGAAACTGTATAGAGATGGAAAATCAAATCAATAAACCACCTCCCACAGTTTAGCAATTATATGTATAATCTTGAAAAATTCACCCTGAGCCTGCCTGATTTTACCTATTAAATGAAAACTGATTAAACAACATGTCTACCAATAAAACTCATATAATTTTTTACATTTTTCTCAAGTTGTCTGTCTATAAATAGAATAAAGTTACCCTGCATTAACTTTTAAGGCAACTGAAGTACTAGTTACTTAATAAAGTAATGCGTTATAAAAGATAGTAATTAAATACTACCTTTTTTTTTTTTTTTTTTTTTTTGGTGCTGGGGATCAAACTCATGACCTCGCGTTTGCCAAGCAGGCACTTATACCACTGAGCTAAATCCCCAACCCCAAATACTATGATTTTGAAAAATACTATCTTCTTAAAAGAAATGTTTTTTTGTGTTGTTTTGTTTTTTGTACCAAGGATTGAACTCACTGAACTGTGCTTACCAGGCAAGCTCTTGAGCCACTGTGCTAAACCCTCAGTCCTTAAAAGATGTTTTAATGAAAGTCTTAATTGTGAAAATTTTAGCTTTCCACAGTCTGAGTTGCAAGTGCTATTACTTGATAAATATTTTGAATGTACATGGGCAGAGGTATTTTGTGGCACATAAAATAACTACATTAACAGAGGTTTTCATTACATAATAATGCTAAGAAATTCATCAAATATAGTTATTTAAACGTATATTCTTCCGTGTTTCTCTTTTACGTTTTATTAGTACCTGTTTCCAATTCACACACTTTATAATCATCCTTAGCAGTGGTTACATGTACATGCTACAGCTTGTTTCCTCTTTTTTTCTCCTTTCTCTTCTCTTCCCATCCTCCCTTCAGCACCAGGTTCCCCATTCCCTTTTTAATTCTTATTGATATTTATCTTAGCTCATGTTAAAGCATATAGTGTTTGCATTAACTGAGGTTATTAGGATCCTGTATTTGACACATCATTATTCTTTTTATTTTCCCACCCCCTCCTCACCCCTCATCCTAGTCCCCCTGGACGGCTTCCCTACATGCAAGAGATGTGTCCCCTCATTCTTTTCTATCCATCTTACATCACTGTCTTTGTTTGTACTTTGCCTCACACATATGAGAGATACATATGGCATTTAAACTTGTGTGTCTGACATTTCACTCAGTACTGAATTTTCCAGGTGCACTCTTTTTCCTACAAACGTCTTCAATTTCTAATTCTTTTCTGCTACATTTCTTATTCATTTTTGTCACTCCAGAAACAATGTTTAATAAACTGATCAAATAATTGGGACAGAATTTACATATTATGAGATATTCTAAATTTTGAAATTATTGTGTATTTTTTTTGGTGGTTTAAATTCAGTATCTATGTTTTCTTTAATGTTATTGCATCCTTATTTGTGGCTGAATGATATTCTATTGTATGTATATGCATAAATACAACAAAATGAAACCCATTGTTCTGTGTAGCTAATACGTACTAATAAAATAGAAACATTCCTGCTGGAGCATCGCAGAGGATGAAATCTTAACTTTTATCTTTAGTGAGTGGCATTTATACTCCAGCTTTTTCTTGAGCACTGCCTTACCCTCTCCTGATCTCTCCATATTTAGAGTTGCCTTCTGTTTTACCATTTCTGATAAACTTTCAATCTCAGTTTAGTGAGATGGAGAGATGGTTTCCAAGGAAGAAGGAGAATACAAAGTAACCTGGGTATCTAACTACTGCTTTGTGCCTCTGTCCCCTTCACTCCCTGTCAGGGTTAAACTCGTACATCTAATTCCTGCATGTGCAACTTGTGTTGCTTCTCAGTACTTTACTCTCATTGGCTTGGATTTGGCTTGTAGTACTGTTATGTCAATTGATATTGTTTTATCTGCTTTATATCTACATTCCACAACTCATTCTTCTCTACCATTTTGTGAATAGAGTTTTAAAAGTCTTTTATTAATAGTGGTTAGTTATTTAATTAATAAAGAATAAAATTAAAATGCTATTAAAGAAAAACAGTCCAGACTGTTTTTAATAATAGCTGCTGGATTCTTTGTGATAAGATCTGCCACTACTAGAGAGATCATTTGAAAACTTCTAAATTTTATGGTAAAACTGACATTTTTGGCTAATTAACATATGCCTGCTTTGTTCAATAAATGTTCTAGGTTTAAAGAAGAGGATCTTTTTTTAACTGTTATGCATTGAATGTTTGTGGTTACCTAAAATTCATGAATTGAAACCTAATCACCAAACAGACAGTATTACTAGGTTGTATTTCTATTGTTTCACAAGGTATCCACATTTTATAGTGCATTCTTACAAAACTGCAAAAAGAGACAGCAATCAAAGCAGTTTTCTACTATTAGTAGATAAGTTGCTGGACTCTGGTGCATTTCAAAATTAGACTCATAGCAATACTGCATTATTCTCCTTTTTAGGTATGAAAACAGATGCACAGAATTTTTAAAAATAAGAAAAATACCTAGATTTATAGTAGGAGTTTATGTATTCATCCACGTAAAAATATCTGAGATAATTTTGATAAGCTAATTGACAAATATTAATAAAATAGCTCCAAAATAACAAAACATTTCTGTTGTTGTTCTGTAGCTAAAGAGAATATCTACAAGTATTTCCTTTTCTGAAAATAATTTAATTCATTATAGCATTAATTTTTAACAACCACTTATTTATGTGATGTCCTTTCTACTAGTTTGAGCATTGCCATTTCTTCAAAAACATCATGGTTTCTATTGAAGGTTGGCATAACACGCTTTAAAAAATTATATTTTAAAATCAATCAATATCTCCAATTATCAATGTCTATTTTGCAAAAACTGTTGAGAGACCAATAATGTCACTCTAATTGGGCCTAGTGGCTCTTGTCCCTAATTCCAACACTCTGGAAACTGAGCCAGGAGGGCAATGAATTTGAGCCTGAGTTGGGTAACTTAGTGAAACCCTGTGTCAAAATAAAAAGGTCTAAAAAGGACTTGGGATGTAGCTCAGTCGAATGTCCAGGGTTCAGTCTCTAATTTCAAACAGACACACACTAGTGTGATTTTTTCTTATTATAATAGGGCAGAAAGAGCTGTGGTATTACAATCAATGGAACAGGACCATAGGTATAGTTCTTCATTTCTAACCTTGTCTTACCTTGAAACAATCATGCAATCTTATTTTTCTATCATATTAAATACTCTCCTTCTAGCTCTTTTTTCAGGGGGGGGCAGTTGTCATGTATCCTAATTGTTTGGGCTTTTTGTCTACATCAGTGATTTTTAAAAATGTAGTCCTAGGATCAGAGTATCTGCATTATCTAAGAATTTATTAGAATTACAATTGTAACTTCAATCCTATTGAATCAAATACTTTGGCAATGGAAGACAACAAAATTTGATTTAATTAGCCTTTCAAGAGACATGGAGACATAGTCAAATCTAAGAATCACTGACTTATACAATTAAAAGTCAAGGTCTTACTGGATTTCCCTGACATCCTATTAAAAGGAATGTGCTAATGGTCTAAGGCAAGTTCTCTCAGAATCACTCTCAGGGAAAGAAATTGTTATCTGCAAAGTTCCTTGGAGATCATTTCCAGTCTAATATTTAAGACAATGAGTTAATATAAAATACTGGGATTTTAAATTAAACTACTGAGCATCTAGTTGTGGTCTTGGGGTTGAAATACATGTGTGTGGTTATGTACAGGAAAATGAGAACTACAGAACACAGCTGGAAGACAAGTATCGGTCACGAGATATTCTTGGCATCTACTCCTGTCATAGATAAAGCTTGCATATCACAAACTAGAAATTTCTAATGCTGGAAACTAGAAATTTCTAATATGAATTTAAGAAAAATGATGGACAATAAGAAATGAACAAGAGAGCTTCAGCAAGGGAACAGTGCAGCAGAAATGAATTTTGGCAATCTCCTGATATCAGGCGGACAAAAAAAAAATAAGAATTTAAGGTTACCAAGGCAGAAAGCATTGATTAAAGTTTTTTGAAAAAAGAGAGGACTGAAATGGCAGACTCAAAACTTTCTACTTTTCCTTTAAAAGCATTTTCAAAATTTTTATGCTGCTGAGAACAAAGGATTAGAGGCTCCTAACAAAGGGGCTGAAAAGCAGAAGTTTTATCACAGGCAGAAAATTCAAGAATGACAAAAATTGGGGCTCACATTGAAACAAAAGGATGGGCCCCCAAAAATCTCAACCTGAGTCTCAACCTTCAGAGAGCACCTATGCATCTAGGACAAGAACATGCAATTGTTACATCAAGACCAACAAACTGCTACATGGCCTTGATTCAGCTCAATCTGAATTGGATTTGATCTTTCTTACATTTACACTGGAAGATACGGTGAGTCCTGGTTTAAAAACTGTAGTATCATTTACACATACTGTGGTTTTCACTGAATGAAATTACTAGTCATACCAGAAAATGAAAAGAATAGACCACATAAACAGTATGGAATCATAGATGGATTAGGAATTTGAGATAGGAAATCAAATATTAAAGGGAAATTTTTGAAAATAAAACTGAAATGCATAGTAAAATTGAACTCTTAGAACTCAAGAAAAATAATAAAAATAAGGATGCAATAAGCAGTTTTACCAGCACATTTGTCATAATGAAATAAAGAATGCCGACAGGAAAACATCAGTATGAAATATGCAATATATACCACTTAGGAAAAGACTATCCAGAATATAAAAAGAGAAATATGAGACAAGGTAAATTCTAATGTATATAAGATAGGATTCCCCAAATAATGAAGTGAGCAAATAGAGCAGAAATAATATATCAGAAATAATCAAAAAGTGCAATGCACATTAAATGTTTTTAAAAAATGTATTATTGTAAGAGACACATTGCTATTAATCTCCCTCAATATACTCTTTATTTTAAATACTTTCCCATCATTCTCGCCACTCTCTGGAAGTGCTCTTTTGTGAATGCTTTTAGTTGGTCGCATTATCATGTCTGTTTTCATGTCTGTAATCAATTCAAAACATTTACTTTACATGTTTATTTTTACTTTGACTTTGAGGAATAACCAGAAGTTGCATGGTAAACAAAGTAGATGAAGACTCGGTGTATTTACTGTGGGTGTTTTTTGTTTGTTTTTTCTTTCTTCTTTTTTTTTTTTGTACCGAGAATCGAACTCAGGACCTTGCACTTGCCAGGCAGGCACTGTGCCGCTGAGCTATGCCCTCAGCCCTCACTGTATTTACTCAATAGAAACTGTTGTATCAGAAGTGTTATATGACATGTGACGTTGTCACGATTAAAGCTGTTTGCCTATTGCTCAGGGCACTTTCTGCACACGTCATTTTTAAATGCTCTAGCTCTTGTAATATACGGAGTTCATTCACCTTAGTGATCCTGCGTACAAAAATCGACTCCCACATTTCCATGTAAATAAAAAAAAACAATACTCCCTTGGTGTTGGATCTAGATTGACGCTTTTTTTCACAGGAGGAGTACCAGGTGATTTCCACTGAGAACTCTGAATCTTGCTCTTCCAATCATGAGCACAGGCCCTAGTTAACATGTCTTAAAAGGGTTGACTCTGAATTGTAAGAGTCACAACTTCAGTAAAATGTTTGTGATCCGTGCTTTGCAGCACAGTTTAAAACATACCTCTCAACCATGTCCACACAGACTGTGCACTGAACAAGCAGACAATTACCACACGCTGTTCCTAAGGTTGCATGCGCTGCTGCGCCTATTGAGGATCCCTGTCTTCCCATTGGATGGCGCTCCGCAGCACCATTCAGTGTATTTTCTCTCACACTGCATATAATGTGATAATGGCCATAATTTTCTCAAAAGGATAAAATATATCCAACTATAGCATCAAGAAATTCCATGAAATCCAGTTGGATTAATAAAAAAAAAAAGAAAGAAACAAAGATAACATACCATAGTAAAAGTGCTAAAAATCAAAGCTAGGGACTTTTCTATACTGGATTCTGTTCACTTTCCCCCTTCAGGAGGCCCACATCACATGATAAGCCCATGTAAAGGTAAGATGTCATGGCACTCCTGCATCAGTTTAAAATGTATGTAGTTTTCATTTTTTCCAAAACTTCCTGTGATTCCATCAGTAAAATTCTTTGCTTTAAAACTATGGGGCCATGACCAGTATGGTGAGGGTATATGTTGACTAATACACCAGACAAGAAGCCTACTGAACAAGTTCAGTTAAATTAGTTGACCACAAATCTTCAGCAATCACACACCATTTTCAGACAGTTCCATAACATCTGTTATGTAAGAGCATTGATGTTTGCACTAGCTGAATTGATTACTTATTTTTCTTTTGCTGCCTCATATCTTAAGAATTATGCCTTATTCTCCATTAAAAATTTACCTCATCCTTCCTAGAGAAATAAGAGGAAATAAAATGGGAATGGTTTCATTATTTATCACCAATTTTATAAGTTGTTCAATCTGTTTTTCTCTTTTTGTACAGATGGAATTTATCAAAATCCAACTTAAGTCACTCTAAAACATTTTCAGTGCTAGATTTCAAGTCTTTATGGACGTAATTCTTATAATTGTCTCTTTATGTTTCTACAGAACACTAAATCCTTTACTTCTGGGGGATGATCCCAAATGACACATAAATTTCAAGCATGTTACAAATGAAAAGAAATCAATTTTGGTGCAATGTTTTCCTCTACTATTGCCAGATCTCTCTGTTTCCACTTGTCTCAAAATCCCACCACCCACAGGTTTATATATATTTGCAATCTTCACTTTTTGATTCTTTTTCATCTTTCTCTAGTGAGATTTTTGTCCTGATCACACCACCAGAACTATTCACGTCACTTTAATTAACAAATCCCTCACTACAGACTTGAATGGAGGTCAATTTTACATTACTTGGCTTTTTTTATAGCATTTACGAGATGAGAGAACTCATTTCGGTGTGTAACATTGTCTTTGCCAGGTTTTCTTCCCATCTTCCTGATGGTTCTTTTATAGTCGTTGCATAGATATATTATCCTCTATGTCCTGACTCCCAAAAATATGACTTTAGAATCCTTTTCTAGCTTCCTTTTGTTCTTAAGTGGTTGTGTTAACCACCATACACTTATAGCTACAAGCATTACGTATTCACTGTTAAGTCAACCTTTCACTCTTTTTCTAGTTTTGACAGATATGTACATCCAGGTATCACAGAACAGTTTCTGTGGGGGTCCTCCAAGAGAAGACAGGGGGCCTTGTCTTTGTAAACAATAGTAGATTCACTGACTACTGCCAAGAAAAAGTAATTTTAGATAACCTTAGTGTGAAGGAGAGAAAGGTTTATTAAACAGAGTTAGATAGTAAGAGCTAGTAGGAAAAGACTCAGCTAAAGTTGCAGGATGGGGCACCGGGCATATAGCTCAGTGGCACAACCATCGACTGGCAAGTGTGAGGTTGTGAGTTTGATTCCTGGTACTAAAACACAAAACAACCCCCCCCCCCCAAAAAAAGCAAAAACGAAACCAACCAGTTAACGGAGGGGGCTCAATATGATAAATTTCAGAATGGTTTGCTGAAAAGGAGAAGGGGTCAGCTATGCAGATGGCTGGTAAGGGTAGAGTCTGGTAAACAATTAACTCTGTCTTGATGTCCTAGTTCCAGAACTCTTATGGCTTGAAGAGCAATTTTGTGCCCATAGTATTGTTTAAGAGGGACTGACCGGTTTGCAGCTTTGATTTGAGTGTATTGCTTCTTTGACTCTGAGTTGATAGTAGATTTGAAGACTTCTAGGTATTGCTAAAGAGGGATCTAGAATCAGATGTTTTGGATGCTTGTAAGGCAATGTCTTTGTGAACCCTGAAAATTAATTTGGTAACCTTTATCTTGATATCCTGTCTTAAACGTAGATGAGAAACAATGGGTAAGTTTAGTACTAATACAATTTGCAATGTGGGAAGCCCTTAAGTGACTGTCATATCTGCATGCAGAACTGAGCAGGGATCTGACCCTGATGAAATGAAGGCAGAGATGCAAAGCTTTATACTGCTTTTAGTTATTTGATATCTGCATGTTGAGTTCCATATTGCTATTACAATTCCTCACTTGCTTTAGTTTATTCCTCACTATTGAAGGAACTCAAATATCGGCAATCTGGCTTTGAAGTTTTCTTTCTGGGCAGCAAATTAATAGCTGATAAGGAGGTAAGCTGAGTTTTGAGCCACAGAAATGCCTGCTCCTAAGCCCATGGAATTTAACCATCCTAGGAATAAAGTATTGAGTGCAGATAGAGGTAATCTTGGATAACTTGGATTGTGTCTTGAAGCTACACCTTTCTTAAAAGTACAATTTAAAAATATCTCACAACTATATTCCATAACCAAGGTTCCTTTCCAATCTATTATGGCCAATATAAGCACAGTCAACTTACCGAAAGATGCTTGCTTTCAGTCCTACTCCATCTCAAAAATTAGCACTCATGACTGATTCAGCCATTGAGGTTAAAAATTAGGATTTAGTTTCAGTATGCTTGTTTCTCTCATATTTTTTGTTCAATACATTGTTAATTCTGAATTCTCTGCACCCATTTATATATCTAGGACCCAAACACTTCTTAATACCTTCACTGTTACAACCAAATTCCAATGTACTAACACCTCTTACCTAGGCCCCTATAATGATCCTCTAGCTAGTCTACTCTCTGCTCATTTTGTTCAGCGTGTCAACATCAATTTCGACTACTCTCACAGAGTCCTTTCTGTCTGTAAGCATGCCAAACCTATTGGAGTTTTCTCCATTGGAGTTTTTAAAATTTGCTCTTTCTTCTGCGATTACATCCACCCTCTGGAAGTTACAGTCTGTCGTGTTATTTTATAATGCTTCTTATCAAGCTTGGAAATTAGCATTAAAGTCATTGTAAAATGCTGTGTTAGCATTCAGAACCTTTACACTAGACTAAAAATGCCTCAAGGACCTCTGAAGTTAGGAGTGCATAGCTCATAAATTAAGTATTCTCTGCCTCATGTTTCACTCTGCTATTACTTCCTAGAAAATATCTAAGCACATGGTTCACTATCAATAAATATTTGTTACTTAAAACTGTATGGTTAATTCATATGACAGTTCAAAACAAAAACAAATATAAACCACTTTCAAGAAGTATTATTAGGCTAAGTATTCAAAGATGAGTAGGAGTTAAACAAAGATAAGAGAAGACCTGAAGCAAAGGAATAAGAATTTGGAAAGACATGGATAGATAACAGCAGTATAATCAAAGTTTTTTCCCCAAAATAATTAATATGAATATGGAAAAACCTTAAACATTGAATTATGGATGTTTTAATTGTAGATTATTGAAAAACAGCTGCTTGTTTGCAGAATGTATACAATTACCTTGTTTTAATTAAAATAATTTGATATGTTATCAGTACAGTTTCTTAAATGCATACAAATTCTGTAGAAAAATACTTTAGTGACACCATTAAATTGGCAGTATAATCTGATTATACTACACTTTTCTTGCTGACTTGAATTCAAATTTGTACAAAGAGTCAATGATCTCTTCTTTGAAAATCCTAGTATTCATCAATTTAACTTCATTTTGTATTTTTTAATTTTAGTTAAAGAGAAAAAAAAGCAAAACAGAATAAAGGGAAGCAATGATACAGAATTCCCCCCAAAACCACAAAGAAATCACATTGATAAATTACATACTGTAATGTTAGAAATAGTTGTTCAAATTACAAAATTAAAGCACAGAAAGTGGACATTCAAACAGTGAGACTGCAAACAATTCTGCTCAATGATCCAACAAAAACTTAGTAATATGGTTATCAATCTTACATACTTAAACATACTTGCAGTTATATCCATTAGACCACTTTCTTTTCCACTCTTTTTTGCAATAGCAATTATACATTTTGGATTTTATTATTCCTACATTTCTTATTACTTTTTACACTAGAGACACAATGTGATATTATAAATATGATTCTTATTTATTTCACTAATGATGATAGTCTCAAGTTGTCTCCATTTCCCTATGAAGGTCTCAAGATCATTCTTTCTTATAGCTGAGTAATATTCCACTGTATAAAAATACCACATGTTTTTCATCCACTCTGAAGTTGATGGGCATCTTGGTTGTTTCCAAGATTTAGCTATTACAAATTGTGCTGCTATGAACATGGGTACACATATGTCACTGTGATATGACCTTTGCAGGTTTTGTGGAAAAATACCCAGGAGGGGAATAGCTGGATTGAATTGAACTTCCAAACCTAGTCTTGTGAGAAATCTCCATAGATATTTCCATTGTGGCTGCACCAGTCTACATTCCCACCAACAGTGGAGCAGTGTTCCTTTTTTCTCCTGTAGTCTCGCCAACATTTGTTGTCAGTTGTTTTCTTGATGGCAGCTATTCTTTCCGGAGTGAGATGAAATCTCAATGTTGTTTTAATTTGCATTTCTCGAATGACCACTGATGGTGAACCTTTCTTCATATATTTATTTGCCACTTGTGTATCTTCATCTGAGACTTGTGTGTTTATCTCAGATGCCCATTTTTGTAGAGGGTGTTTTTATTTGGGGGGCTTTATATGTTCTGGATGTAAGTCCTTTTTCTGAGGGGTTGCTAGCTAAAATTCTTTCCCATTCTGTGGGTTTTCTTTTCACCTTGTTGGTGATTTCTTTTGAAGTGCAGAAACTTTTCTATAATACGAGAGGCTAGTTGTTGATTCTTTGATGTGTTTCCTGTGCAGTTTGCATTTAGTTCATAAATTTCTGCCTATCCCTATGTCTCCAAGACTTCCAACTACCTTGTCTTCTAGTAGATTTAATGATTCTGTTTTAATATTTAGATCTTTGATCCATTTAGACTTTAGCTTTGTGCATGGTGATATGCATTGGTTGAGTTTCAGTCTTTGGCATGTGGAGAGCCAACACCATTTATTAAAGAGGCTATCCTTCTTCCAGTGAACATGTTTAGCCCCTTTGTCTAATATCAGGTGGCTGAGTGTCTTTGTACTTATACTTGCATCTTCTAATCTGTTCCATTGATCCTCAGGTCTATTTCTTTGCCAGTATCATGCTGATTTTATCAGTGTTGATTTGTAGTATAGATTCAAGTCAGAATTGAGATGTGAACTGCCTTGCCTTTGTTTCCCAGAATTGCCTTTGCTATTCTAGGTTTCTTCTGGTTCCAAATGAACTTTAAGAGTGTTTTCTCTAGATCTGGGAAGTATGTCAATGGTATTTTGATTGGGATTGCATTAAATCTGTATAACAGTTTGGGGAGTATGGCCATTTTCACAATGTTGGTTCTTCTTAGCCAAGAGCAGGAAGCATGCTTCCATTTTCTAATATCCTCTTCAATCCCCTTTTTTAGCATAGCATAATTTTCAGCATATAGATATTTTACATTCTTGGTTAAGTTGATTCCTAAGTATTTCATTTGGTTTTGATGCTATTGTGAAAGGCGGTATTTCCATAATTTCTCTCTCGGTGAATTTCTTGTTTGTGTACAGTAATGCTATTGATTTTTGAGCATTGTAGTGGTCGATTGATTGTGTCAACTTGAGACATATAGAAGTTTAACTAAATGAGTTTAGCAACTCTACACCCAAAGGTGTAGAATAAGACCCACCCTAGGGTAGGTCATCACCTGGAGGTATAAAAGGGAAGGAGGAAGGACAAATGCATTCCATTCCTGGGAGAAGCTCCAGTCTTTGCCTTTTGTTGGACCTCGTCTCCTGGCTTCTAGCATAGACTCTTCAGCCTTCCACCATAAAGCCTTCAGCCTTCTGTTGCAGACCCATCAGCCTGCTGGTGTGGACTTGCTCGAGACACTAAGGTGAACTCCAGACCTTGGATTTAATCCTTCAGCCCTCTGCACGCTTCCTCATCCGACTCTGTGGCTGACCACCGTAAGCCAATCTTGTTTCTTTTACATCTGTATATCTTGTGTTATATCTGTTCTCTCTAGTAAAACCCTGACTAATACAAGCATTTACTTTGTAGATAGCTATACTGCTGAATTTGTTTATTACATCTAGTACTCTTTTAATGGAGTTTTTTGGGTCTGCTATATAAAGTATCATGTCATCTGCAAATAGTGATAATTTAACTTCTTCCTTTCCTATCTTTATTCCTTTTATTTCTCTCTCTTTTCTGATTGCCCTGGCTAGTGTTTCCAAAACTATATTGAGAAGGAGTTGTGATAGCCGACATCCTTGTTTTGTTCATAATTTTAAGGTGAAAGCTTTCAGTTTTTGTCCATGTAGTATAATATTGGCTGTTGGTTTGTCATAGATGGCCTTTGTAAGGTTGAGGTAGGCACCGTGTATCCCAAGTTTCTGAGGAGTTTTTATCATGAACATCTGTTGGACTTTATCGAAAGCTTTTTCTGCATTTATTGACATGACCATGTGGTTTTTGTTTTTGGCTCTGTTGATGTGGTTTATCACATTTATTGATTTTTGTATGTTAAACCATCCCTGCATTCCTGGAATGAACCCCACTTCGTCATGATGTATAATCTTCTTGATGATTTGCTGCATTCTATTTGCCAGTATTTTATTGAGAATCTGTGTGTCTATGTTCATTAGTGAGATTGGCCTATAGTTCTCCTTTTTTGGTTGGGTCTTTCTCTGGTTTTGGTATGAGAGTAATTTTTGCCTCCAGAATTGTTTTAGGGAGGATTGCTTTCTTTTCAATTTCACTGAAGAGTTTAAGGAGTGTTCGCATCAAATCTTCTCTAAGTTTCTTGTAGAATTCAGCTGTGAATCCATCCAGACCTAGGATCTTTGTTGGTTAGGTTTTAATTATGTTTTCAATTTCAATAGTTGATATTGGGTTATTAAAAGTTGCTATATCTTCTTGGTTGAGCTTTGGTAGTTCATATGTTTCTAGAAATCTGTCCAATTCCTCTGTGTTTTACACTCTATTTGAGTAGGTATTTTCAAAGTAGATATTCATGATATTTTAAATTTCCATGGGATCTGTAGTGATTTCCCACTTTTCAGTCCTTATTATAAGAATTAGGGTTTTTTTCTTTCTTTTTATTTATAAGGTTAGCTAGAGGTTTGTCAATTTTGTTTATTCTCTCAAAAAACAGCTTTTTGATTAATTAACTCTTTTTATTGTTTTTTTTTTAGTTTCAATTGCAATGATTTCTGCTCTAATCTTTACAATTTCCTCTCTTTTATGAGCTTTGGGTGTAACTTGTTCATCTTTTTTAAAAACTTGGTATGAAACATTAGTTTGCTTATTTGTGCTCGTTCTGTTTTCTTGATATGACAACTTATTGCTATATATTTCCATCTTAATATTGCTTTTATTGCATCCTACAGATTGCAGTATGTTGTCTATGCATTTTCAATGAAATGGAGGTATTGCTTTCTTTCTTCTTTAATTTCTTCTGTAGCCCAGTGATTGTTCAGAAGGTTGTTATTTAATTTCCATGTATTTATGCAGGTTTTGCAATTTCTTTTGCCATTAATTTCCAATTTCAGTGTTCCATGGTCCAATAGTATGCATGGGATAATTTTGATACATTTGCATTTACTTAAAAATGTTTTATGCGATAATATATGGTCTGTTTTGGAGAATGTCCCATGTGTAGTTGAGAAGAATGTGTCTTCTGATGGGGTTGGGTGAAACACTCAGTAAACTTCTGCTAAGTCCAATTGATTGCATGTATGATTCAGTTCTATTATTTCTTTGCTGACTTTTTGTCTAGGTGATCTATCTCTTTGTAACAATGGGGTATTAAGGTCCCCTATTATAATTGTGCTCTTGTGTATTTGGTTTTTCATGTCCATTAGTATTTGTCTTATATAGTTGGGTGCTCCTGTGTTTGGTGCATATATATTTATAATTAGTTCTTCCTCTCGAATTTTTCCACTGACGAGTATGTAGTGACCTTCTTTATCTCTTTTAATCATTTTAGGTTTGAAGTTCACATTGTCTGCAAATAGAATAGTTACCCCTGCTTTTTTCTAGGTTCCTGTTGCACAGAATACTGTTTTCCATCTTTTGACTTTTAATGTATGAGTTTCCTTTAGATGTGTTTCATCTAAAGGTCATATGTGTTTCTTGTATACAGCATATTGTGGGATAATGTTTCTTGAGCCATTCTGTCAACCTATTTCTTTTGATAGGTGAATTGAGGGCATTTACATTTATGGATATCACTAGTATGTACTGGCTCAGCTTTGCCATGTTATGTTCCTGTTTTCTGCTTTCTGCTTTTCCCTTTTGTTTAATTGCTTGTCCTGCCTGGTGGTTTCTTTTTGTGCTATTCTGCGAATAGTGGTCAGTTTTAGCTCTATCTAGTATGTCTTTCAAAACTCTTTCTAGAGTTGGTTTGGTGGACATGAATTTCTTCAGTTGTTCTTTGTCATGGAAGTAACTTGTTTCTCCAGTAAATTTGAATGAAAGTTTTGCTGGGTACATCAGTCTGTGTTGAAACTTGTTTTCTCTCAGGGCTTGAAATACCTCACTCCAAGCTTGTCTTAACTTGAGGGTTTATGCTGAAAATCTGCTATCATTCTAATGGGCTTTCCTTAAAAGGTGAGTTGTGTCTTTTCTCTAACAGCTTTTAGAATTTTGTTTTTATGCTGCATGTTTGGGATCTTAATTATTATATGTCTGGGTGTAGATTTATGTTGGTTGTGATTGTTTGGTGTTCTATATGCCTCACTTATCTGCATATCAGATTTTTCCCCATGTTTGGGAAATATTCTGTGAATATTTTAGTTATGTCATTTGCATTGACTCCTGCACCTTCACTAATTCCTTTTACTCTTATATTATTTCTCTTGGCATCATCTTGAAGCTGCTGGATTGTCATTTCACACTGCTTTGTTATTTTTAAAAGTTCTATCCTTTCATGATCGCTAATTGTGATCCTGTCCTCAAGATCTGAAATTCTATCCTCAGCTTCATTTAAACAGTTTTGCCAGCTTTCAACAGAATTTTTTGTTCTTGGATGTCTCTTTGAGTTTGTTTCATGAATTACGTTTGTTTTCTATATTGTTCATTCAAGGTTTCAATCAGTCTCCCATGCTCCTATACATTTTAAAATCTATTTCTTCTTTAGTTGTGCTGAGCAACTCCTTTACAAGCTTGTTATTTCTGTTTTTACATGAGAGATTACTTCTAATTTGATTACCTCTATAGCCTCATGGAGTTTTTGTTTTATTTCACTTGCTATTTTTTCAGAGTTTTTTGGTGTACTACTTTTGAAGTCCTCTATTTCAATGTCTCCTGTACTTGCTCCTGGTGGACCTGATGTTTGAGATTGCATTTTGCTTTTTTGTCTTGCCATTTTCCCCTTTTGGGTTAATATTTGGTCCTTCAATCCCACTAGTGTCAACTGTTGGTAGTGTGTATTTTGGGGTCCTACTGTAAGGTCAATGTTTGTCCAGTTCTGGGCCCCACAATGAAGAGGTGAACTATTCACCTCAATTTCCCCTGCAGGGCTTTTTGGCTGAGTCCTATGTTCTTTCTATGCTTACAAGCCTAGTAGTATTGATGGAAATCAACCTCTAGTTCCTGCTATTTAGTATGTCTTCAGGTTGATGAGAGTCACTATATCTCCCTGTTTATAGTGTTTGTCTCATGTGATACCTCATGTGTGTCTCTTGGTGTCCCACAGGCCCCCTTAATTTTCTCCAGGTTGGGAGAGGCCTTGTTGGCACCCTCCTCAAGCTACCTGATATTCTCTGTGTGGAGGAAGGACTCACCCACCCACTTGCCAAGCTCACCTATGGCCTACTTCTGGAGGGCCTACTTCTCTGTTGCTCCTGTTTACCCACTCAAGGTGGCAAACTCTTATCCTATTTTAGGGGCAAACTCCCCTCACTGATAGAAGCCTGCAGAGTTCTTCTTACTGAGTCTCCCCTCAATATTGCATGGTTAATCCACTGCAGTCCAAGGTTCTGGGGGGAGATGTGGAAGCCGAAGATCAATAGCAATGCTAGGTCCAGGAAGTGGGGGTGGTCCCCGGTGGTGATGGTGGGACTGTGGGGTTGTGCATTACAGGTTGAAGTTCCTAGGTCCTGAGGTGGGTGGTCAGGACTGTGCCTCATGGGAGGGGCCCAGTTCTGGCCGGTGCCCTGTGAGCCTCTGGCTGGAGTTTCTGGACTCTGCAAGGTGGTCTCTGGAGATGGCGCATAGGTGGGGCCTGTGTCTAGCCTGGCCCTGTGCATATCTCTACCAGGTCCCACGAGGTGGTCTTCAGACACAGCGGGAGTTGCGTAAATGGGGGACCTCATCTAGGCCAGAGCCATACGTGCCTCTGGTTTTGAGTTCCTGGGTCCCACAAGGTGTTCTTTTTTTTTTTTTTAGGGTCTTTTTTTTTTTTTCCTATTTTCTTTTTTGGTACTGGGAATCGAACTTAGGGCCTCGCATTTGCCAGGCAGGTGCTGCACTGCTGACCTACATCCCAGGCCCCACAAGGTGTTCTTAAAATTAGTCACAGAGAGTCCAGTGGGTTGTCTTCTGGATCATGGTCAGTTTTGTGCTGTGAAGGTCATGTGTTCCGGCCACATTGAGCATCAAATATAAACCCAAATATCAAGTTCAGTCATCCAAGTATTGTAATCCTCCTAGTTTTCCTCACAATCCAAAAAGTTATATTTGTAATCCCATTGAGATGTCATTGGAATCCTAGCAAGTTAATTCCAATCTACCACCACCAATGAAACCCATGACAAAAGTAAAAACACCAAGACACATTCCAAGTTAAAGGCAGCCAAGGGGTCCTAAGTCAAATCCCTCTGAGGACATGCAGACAAAGGCCTAACTTCATTTTGAACATACACACAAAAATATCATCTATTATGCTACCAAGAAACTGACTTCATCTCATCTTTATCATGCTTTCCTTTTAATTAACTTTCTCTTTCTAGGGAAATACCTAGGTGAATAAGTATCACAAGCTCATTCCTTCAGGTCATAACACTAATAACTTATTTGTTAAGTAAAATATGTCCTAGAACAGCAACGCTTATTGTTTAAGCAGAGATATTCACATATGTTTATCGATTTGGCCTTAGGCATTTTATTTCATTACTTCTCTAATCAAAATTATGTGTAAATTTAACTTTCATATTCCTTTTCTGGTTTAAGAAGTCCAACATGATCTGGCCACTAGTTAATCTGACTCTTTACCAGGGTTCTGTTGTTTTTCTTCAAGCATTTCATTTTTTTTCCAATTTTTTCAAGCCCAGAGTATTTTCACTTTGTACTTTCTCTTCCTGCATGCTATTTTCTCAGATAGTTATTGGGCCCATTTCCTTATATTCTTGAGGCCTCAATTCCAGTAGCATCTTGTTATGTCTGGAAGGTAAGCCCTGCTCTACTGGAAAACCTTGCTCCCAGCAATCATAAACCCAACATCAGTAAAAAATTAAAGAAGCTGAGTTTAAGCTCAGAGAAGACATTCTCCACTTTACTTGAAAGTGGAGAAAGAGAGAGACAATAGATTAACTACTTAATATTTAGGGAGTGTTTGAAAGCAAAACACTTGAGGGCTCTTTTATGTGGCTCCTGTTATCAGGTTTCTTTTCCTGTGTAGGCTTCTAGAATCTGATTGACTCTACAGCTCTTTTCGGTCCTGATATTAAACTCTTCTGGTCACATGTAGTCATATGACTTCCGTTCTTTGGTGGAAGCTAAAATTATGAATGGGGGCACTTAGGAACAAGTACTTTCTGCTTAAGAATTAAGTAAATGGGGCTTATGTTGATCACACTACTGGGGACCTCCCTGATTTTAGTTTCTTTGCTTTGTCTTTATGCCCAGGAAGAGGGCTAAGGAGTCTCTCCATTAATTTCTAACAAAGCTCCAGGAAACCTTCAACCAATCTTTGTCTTACCTATACGTCCTCATTTCTACAATATCTCCAAGATATCTTTATTAACTATAAGAAAACATGGAAACCAAACTTTTGCAAATTAAAAAAAAAAAAACTCTAGAAAAAAATCCTAAAACTTCTCTGTCTTTACACAGATCTGAAGCCCAAAGGTCTAATATTCTTCTGAAATACTACATGGCCACAGTACAAACTGGATGATGGTTCATCCTGGCCAGAATATGGAACTTTTGACTTTTCTATTCTCTAGGACTCTGACAACTACTTTTAGAGGCTAAATAAATGTCCAGGCATTCTTTACATTTCACATCCTTTCCACTGTATACCACCTGTGACCACTCCCAAATACTTCTCCTTTCTTTCCTGTCTACACATTATATCACTAATCTTTCTGCGTATGAGAGCTCAAGAAAACAAAAACAAAAACACATAAATGTCCCCATAGCCACAGATACTAGCTCAACTTTTCCAGCCCCATCTGCATTCAGTGTAATCTGTCCTAGGGGTCAGCACTGGGACATTTATCTGCCCGTCTGTGTAATTACATAATAGTCCTACTGTCCTCTACCGTCCACACCAATTATCAAATAATACAAAACCCCAACCTATTTCAACAGCCTGTGCACTTTTTGGCCTCTCCAATGGTAGTCACAACTTCATTATTCAACAAACACTTGAGATTTTTTTATAATTGCCTCTTCCCATGTGAGACCATACAGCCATGGAATACTTGTCAACTACCCCCACTCATTCAGGCTGTCTCATGCTGCCTACCTTCAACCATTCTACCAAATGGCTTCTAACAGAGACCAAAAGGTTCTTTTTCATGGCTCCTGCCACTAACTACACCTCTTGTCTGTATTACCTCCTCTTTCTCTTTGGCCCATGCCTCCTCAGATTTTTCTCACAATTCTTACAGGACAGTGTTTAGGTGATTAGCAACCTACAGGTGCTACTCTAACCACTCTTTGATATAGTCCCATTACCCAAAGTTTTTCTTCTGATTAAGTTGCCCCAACCACCCCATTTGTCATGCACAAAGTAGGCACAAAAAACATCACACACTTTCTAGCTCCTTTCTGTTTATAAAGACAAAAAGGACAAGAATGTCATTCCTGATCCAGATGAGACTTCTTATGGTTGATACACTGTGTCAACTTGAGAAGTCTGGAAGCCTGATTCAGCAGCTCCCTATCCTGGGGTGTAAAGGACATGCCAAAGCCTCTGTAGGATATTGTCCATTGTGTCGATTTGAGATCAGAAGTATAACTGATTCAGTGTGGGGCCAAGGTCCTTACTTTATAAACATCCTCAGCCTTGCAAGAGGAGGGCATGAAGACCATGTTACCGCTACATATACCCAAGAGACACCTCCTTAAAATATAAGGGAGGACAAGAGGCTTGCTCTCTCCACCCCTTTTTGCTCTTATTGCTTTGCTGTCTTCTGTCACTTGGAAGTGTTGCCCCTGTGTCATGCCACCATGCCTTGGACTGAAATTTCCACAAACTGTGAGCTAAATAAACCTTTCCTTTTTAAATTTTTGGTGTCAGGTATTTTGCCCTAACAGTGAGAGAAAAGTAACCAAGACAGACTCTATCAGAAAGTGTACTGCTGTCAGCAAAAAATAGGAATCCACTAATTCTGTCCTTATATACCAAACAGAATGCCATAAGGATGTGTGCAGGACAGGACATGCAATCTCCCTAGTGCCAAAGAGTCTGACAGTATCTATACACATACACCAACCATTCTAACCATTTTGTGAACCTGGACCACTGGCACCCCACCTCCCCACATCCCTTAGCTACCTTCACAAACCTTATAAAATTCTGTCTCTCCCCTGGATGAAGGCTGACAAATTTCTTGATCGCAACCCATCTGTACCAGGGCAGTATATACCACTCTTATTGCTAACACAAAAGCCTCTTTGAGTAGTTCCTCTCTCACAGAGTTTATCACAAGAAGAAGGTTAGGAGTGACTAGGAAAGGATATACCTGCTGTAATACGTGGCATAATTCTTTTGCCCTGCATTCTTCCTGAAAATAGGGGCTGTTAAAGTTCAGAAGCATCATCCATCAGATTGACTACAAACATTTAGCTTTGCCATCATCTGAGAAAGCTCATCTGCTGAGTTTAGTTCACTCATTTTTCCAATCCTACACATTTCTCTACTCTTTTGTTTTATCTCATTTACATACTGTATTGGAACTCTAAATTTGGTTCATAAAGCAGTCTTTATAAATCCATTAATTTATGCTATATGGTTTTATTTTTAAAAATCTTAGAAGGTAAATACATCAAAAATGTTTTTAAGGCAAAATAAACAACCACATATATTTGCATAAATTTAAATTGTTTTTAATGACATATTACATTATTTTTCATGATATTTCTAGTTTTTTATTATTTAGCTTTGTAAAGTTAGGTTATGTTGATACTTAAACAAGTAGAACTTCATTAAAGAGAATTAACATTTATGGAATGTGAATTTCTTGGTATATGATACTTTGATAAATCATTTAAAACAATATTCATGCTTTATGTTGCATCAATAAATCAAAGCACTGCTATACTTTTCCTCCTGAATCAAATGTATGATTATATTTATATAACTATATATCTATAATTCATATATACATATAACAGTTTATATGTAAAAAAATACATATTTTTTAATTTCTCAGAAAAAGTCTTAAAGGTGCCAGGGTTTTAGCTCAGTGGCACAAGCACCTGCCTGGCAAGTGCAAGGTCATGAGTTTGATCCCTGGTATCCAAAAAAAAAAATGTACAATGTTAAAAATAGTCATACAAAACACTTTCCCCCACATTTCCTCACATCCTATGAAATATTCTATGAAATATATGAAATATATTGTGAAGTTCATGTTTTTCCTATTCAATGAGTGTGTTCTAAATAAAATGATCTGATTTCAAAGAACAAATTGTTTCTCTTCTTAAACATATATGATCTGTGTGCTCTGGAGTAACATTTCTATTACTTTGCTAATTAATACTTTGTCTTTTATTTTAAATTCTCCATGGAAGGTGTTTTGTATTTAATCCCTGGCTGAAGGGAAGGAGAAAACACAAATCTGTCAAGTGCTGCCTCCTGATCCAGTCCCCTTGCTTGTGGCTTGTGGCTTCTTCTGTCTCTCTCTGCATCACTTTCAACAGAGAAGAATGATGAGCTTCAAAGATATTGCAAATCTCTTCATTTGAAGATGAATAACATATTCCCAATTCAAAAACCTCTTCACACAGTCTAATATTTTGCCCTCAGTCAGTATGGGCTAAGTTTACATAAAGAAGGGAGTTTCAGAAGTCATTTAATAAGTCAATGAAAAATTCAGTTCAATAAAAAAAAAGATCTCACTCATTCCAGCTGAAGAGTTTTAAAATCCCCCAATTTTTGTCGCATTTATTTCAGACTTTATTCTCTGATTCCAATCTTTTCTGATATTTTTATGCTTTCTTCCAAATTCGCTACCTGGTCTTTCATGAAATTGATTTCATCTTAAGCTTACATTTTTCCTACCGTACGATGTTCTAACAAACACCTGCTAATTGATAGACTCATCAGGAGTTGAGTGTGATGATGAATTACTCATCTGTAGTCTGCCTTCTATCTCCTTTTAATCCTTTCCCTTGTACTGCTGTGATCTTTTACAGAAAACAGCCACTAGTTGTAAGTTCTAAATTTTCCTCTATTTCCAATTATATGTGATTTAGTTATGCTCATAAACAATAGTGAGATTTACAGGATGTATCATGTAACACTTAAGAAAACCAGTGTCCTCTGACTCACTGAAGAATGATTTCTAGTACAAAACCTTGGTGTAAGCTAATATAAAAAAAAGACAGAGGGTAAATAATCACTGCCTGAGGGAAAGGAATTCTTTAGACTACTATCAGTATGACAAAGAAAGAAAACTCAAGAATAAAATATGCAGTTATATTATCAGAGACCTTCAAAAAAGGGAAGAAAAGTAATAGTGTTTTAAAGAATATAGGACATAGTGAAGGGTATTGGGATAAAATTTATAAGCAGCAGCCTTGAGAATTCTGAACATAAAATATTAATATTTTAATAATGGCTCTAAGCTTCTGTTTTTATCTACATTTTGTTCTTGAGTTGCAATAGATTTTTCTCCTATTTTTCTCTTTATCATTCTATTATCAGCCTTTATTCATTTTTTGAAGTAGCAGTGAAAATACATTGCATATTTAGAGGGTTAAGTACTCTAAATAAAATTGGAAATTGATAATGAGATAGATTTTACTAAGAACAAGCACGAGTATTTTTCGTTTTGATTTTCAATTATTCTTTACTAATAGATACTTGCAGATTCAAATGTTAAATAATCTTTTAAATCATTTGTAGATGTATTTTGGAGAATATGAAAGTATTGCCGACAACTGTACATCATCAAGTATAAACCATAGCTGTACTGTATATCCTGGAACTGTATCTCCACTCAAGTTAGTGTCTCTTAAAGTCACGTTTTCCCATTTGGAAGGAAAGCTGAAAACCTAAAAATCAAAAGTTAATAGCAGAATTACATAGATAATACATGTGTGAAAGAATACAAAATTGGTTTTGCCCTATTTTGTATGCTGAATATGACTTAACAATTTTATTATATATTTTAAAGCATTCAATATGTTATTGTAGGTATATGTGAAGTCCAATGTGATGTTTTGATATATGTATACATTGAGTGATGATTTCTTGGTAGTTAGTGTGTATAACACTTTAAAAATCTTCTTACTGGGCAATGGTGTTTCTCCCCTTCAAGCTTTGGTTAATACTATGTGGCAACAGGGAATTCTAATTTTGAGATTATAATTGAGGAAGAATTCCATACCTTTTTCTCTTAAAACTTACTTAACTATAATGAACACAAACCCAAGCCAGTCTTCTGAATCTAATAAGAGGAATGTCCCTCAGTGCAACTATTACCCAACCAAAGAGAAGATATATTAATGTCATCTTCAGTCTTGTCCGCCCAGAGGATGACAAGTTGAAAATATAATACATATCTGTCTTAGCCTATAGAGGTCACCCACTTTTCCAGAAAAGCTAAAACAAAAAGAAGCACCAAGCTTAGTCTACTTCAAATTTTCAATTAACAAAATCATTTACCACTCAAATTTCTTATAGCACAAAATTCAGGATTCATTCATTAAGCAGCAATAGTTAACCAAAGAGAAATCTAAGCACTGTGTTGGACACATTGTGTCTCAGTTATTTTTCTCTTGTTGCTGGACAAAATGCTTAACATCTAAAGTTAAGAAAAGAAAAGTTTTCTTAGCCCACAGTGGGTAAAGGTTTCAGTCCATAATCAGCTGGTTCCAAGGCAGAGGAATAACAGTTCATGGTGGTAGCGGACAGCAAAGGCAACAAGAGGAAAAGGAGAGAGAGCAACTGCTTTCCTCCCCCATACTGTAAGAAAGCTGCATTTCCATGCCCTCCTCTAGCACAGACTAAGTGTGTCTACAAAGGACCCTGGTCACCTGCTGAGTCACTTGGTTAAGCTTCCAGACTTCTGAAGTTAACATAGTAAATCAAGCATTACAACACCCTGGGGCATAAACAGGCATGTCCTCTGCATCCGAGGATGTAGAACTGTTTAGTCACTTAGTTAAGCTTCTAAACTTCTCAGGTTGACAAAATATATCAGCCATTACAATCCACCACTTGGTAATTTGGCAACCAGACATGTTTCTTTAAACCAGTTTCCAGACACAAAGACATGCTTAGTCTTATCATTTCACAGCTTGAACACTACGACATAGGTTAACAATCCTTAAGAGCCAGTGTTAAGTCTGTCAACATTATGTTACATTAGAATCATGACATTTTGCCTCTGGTTCCCTAAAAACTCATGTACATACTTTTATGCAAAAGACATTTAATTCATCTCTAAGAGTTGCCACAGTTCTAATAGCTTCAGCATTATTGAAAAATCTAAGTACAAAATGTCCTCCAAAATGAAAGGTAAACTCCTAGCTGCAAGCCCCTATGCAAATGAAAAGTTAATTAAACACTTCCAACATTCAATAGTGCAGGATAAACATTCTCATTCCTAAAGTTACAAAGGAGATACAAACACCTGGACCAAACCAAATCCAAAATTGAGCAAGAGAAACACTAAGACTAGTAGTTGCATGTGCAGTATCCAGTGCAATCTGTGGCAAGTTTTGAACTCCAAAGGACTTGCGTGGCTGTTCCCCTATGACACTTCTGGTGGCTGTAGCTTCCATGGCTTCTGTCTTCTGATTTTGCTTCCTTCTTATAAGTTTCCTCAGAAAATCCTTGTTTCTAGTTTCGTCAAATTTTGAGGTCTCCACTGAAACTTTGGCTTTATCCTCATAGCTTCAAACATTGCCCTCCCAGGAGCACAAGCCTGACATTCCAGGCCTCCTCAAATTGGGGTGGAATCTTTGTTAGCCCTGTAACTCTTGCATCCTGTATGCACCTAAAAACAGTACTAAGTGGATGATGCCAAGATTTTGTGTCAGCTGGAGCAGTAGTCAGTCTTTCTTCTCTCTTGGCTGTAGTGGTTGAGTGCCTAGATTGCTGAGCCCTCTGAATTCAATTCTGAGGAAAAAATTCTGTATGCTGCTGATATTCTGAAATATGGCACTCTGTCAATTTCTCCTCAAAGCAAAGTTTTTACTTTTGCAGTTTTGGGGCAGTGAATGGTGGAGATTTGCTGTTTCTTTCGATGCCTTCAGGCTGTCCTTTGCACTTACCTTTTCTTTCTCAAGGATCAAGATCCCCTCTGCTGTGTCTTTGCAGTCCTTAGCTTTACTGAAGTTTTCCTTTTGACTAAACTCATTTTGCATAGATCATTTTGCTTGACTCTCTGCTCTTGATTCTTAACATAAACCTGGCTAAAATTCCCAATAGTAGTCATGCCACTGCCTCAATATTTGACTACCTTGATATCTTTTCTGTCAGTTTAATTAGCCCACGAACCTTAATCTCAGTCACAGGCAAAATCTCTGGACATGAGCGAAATATAGGCCAACTTTCTGCCAAGCCATAACATAAATCATCTGGAGTCCAGCAGCCAATGTAGTCCTTCTTCCCAGCAGAAAATTCCTTGTCTTTACCAGCAGAATTTCTAACAGTCTTCTAATCAGAATCTCCCATACAGAACATCCTAAGACATTCCAGTTCATGGTTTCAGGTGACATCTCTGAACCTTTGGAAACTCTTCTTACAATCCATTCTCAAAGAGTCTGAACCATGTGGTCAGTTTATTCATAACCATGACTGCCCTCCTGATACAGAATTCCATCTTAGCTAATTTTCTTTCATTGCTGAGACAAAATACTCAACACTCAAAGTTAAGAAAAGAAAGGTTTCTTTTTCTTTTGCTCACAGTTCACAGTTTGTAGAGCTTTCAGTCCACAGTCACCTAGCTCCAAAGCAGGCTGGCATGGCAAATGGATAACAGTTCATTGCAGTGGAAGACAGCAAATGCAACAAGAGCAAAGAAGGAAAGAGCAAACCTCTTTTCCTCCTTTATATTTTAAGCAGGCTACCCACCCTAGGGCAGGTGTAGCACTCATACTATCTCCTTGCCTTCCTCTTTCACAAGTTGAGGATGTTTGCAAAGTGAGGAACCTGCTGAGTCACTTAGTTAACTTCTAAATTTCTCAAATTGACACATTAAATCAACTAATACAATATCCAGGGCATAAGTAGCTGCCCTGGTGCATTCCCTTTACATCATAGGAAGGAGAACTGCTGAGATTCTTAGTTAATCTAAATTTCTCAGGTTGACACAAAATGTCAACCATTACACATAGTAAACATGCTTATAATCCATCTTATATTAGTAGAAGTTAAGATTTGTGTTTCACTTGTTCATGCACCTGATGATTAAGCAATGTTCCTGCTCTTTACTAAATAGTTAAGACATGAATTAAAATTGAAGTTGTACTTCATTAAAAATCTCTTTGCCTTTTTACGTATTTGTGAACTAACTGTACTTGAAACAATATTACCGCTAAATGCCTCTTTTTGATCTTTAAATTTCTAATTTGAAACAATGTGATACTTAATTGAAGTTAATTTTTATAAGTAGATTAACACATAATTCCATGGGCCAAAACTTCAGTATACTCTCATCTCAGATAATTAAAACATCAACCTAATAATAATATATGGTACAATTCATGTTTTGACTTTATCAATTAAGAGATTTTTTTAGCTTTTAACTATTTAATGAGAAACCAGATATCATTGGAAACCAACTACTGGAGGAACTTTTTAGAAATTCTGCAGTAAAACTTGACTTTCTAAAGTTCACTTCAAATAGTCATTGAGCAGAAAACTTCAAATAATTAAAAAAACCTCCTTAGAGATATGAAAGTAAAATGACTGCTAAAATTTAAAATTTCGACATTTAAGTAATGTCAAAGTGAAAAAAAAATCCCAAGTCTCATAATTTGCCATATGTCATTTGTGATTTACTTGGTGCTCATTGCTCTTAACTAACTAGCTTATTGATTATAAAATTAAACTACTATTTTGACATTCTTTTTTTAAAAAATGAGTTAGTGCCTACTTTCCTGTGTCAATCATTTCAGTGTGTACTATCGATTGTCGATTTTAATTGACATTTAGGGAGATTTCTTTCAAGGTGAGAATTAATATGTAAATTGAGAGTAAATGGAATGGAGAATAGGACTGAGAAATATGAAAAAAGTAATCTTAGAATTCAGGGTTATAAGGGATGCTTCATTTACTGTTGTCTGTCCACTTGACTTCTATTTTTTAGAACAATATGAACAAGACATAATGTCATTCATCTTGAATGACTCACTACAAGAGTAGAGCTATTTTTATCAATCATAATTTCATTAACACAGACACATGATTACATATGATCAAGTAGGATTTAATTATTACCCACAGCTCTACAGCTAAGCATTTTTTTACACAACAGGAGTAGAAACATTTACAGGTTTCCACTTACAAATTTCAAAACTTCTAATTTTATATCATTTATATTATCATTATTATTTATTATATCCTGATGGTATTTGGCTGTTTTTCTGTGTTTTATTATATTGTTCACAACCTCCAATTAAGTTAATGTAGACAACATAAAGGTCACCTGAAAATTATGATAATTTTTACAAAAAATGGTATATTTCTAATGAAGTTTTAAGCACAAACAGCTTCATAGTTAAACCAGAATTTCATGTAGAAGACAGGAAAATATATTTCATTTGTCATGCACCTCTACTAATGAGAAAAATTTGTTTAAAAGAAGCTCCAGAAGGGATAAAAAGTGCACATTCATGCAGACAAATATTGTTATAAATGCAATGCTTTGGTCAGACCAGATCAGTATAATGTATGTGACTCTGTATGGGAGGAAAAAGTAAAAGAAGTGACAATGAATTGTGTCACATTAACTCATAGACTCCGTGGGCATTTTTAAGCTAATCTTTGCAGAGATATATTTTAGTGAGCTTCTTCCAAAGTAGAAGGATACATTCAGCACTTTAGGAGATAGGGATAAAAAAATCAAAGGAAAGTGGAATATGACAATTCAGAGTGAAAAGAAGAAAAATCATTGTGACAGTGCTTTGATTGTTTGACATATTCATTGAACATTTTAAGTCAGGTCTTTTGGAATGTAATGCAAATCAGTAGCAATGGGAGAATTTGAATTTTCAAAAATGATACCTCCAATTATTATTTCAAGTGAGGTGATTTTCAAAGGCACAAAGGTGTACTGCATTTTAGAAATTCATCATAATTACTTAGAGCCACTTAATGAGATTTATGTTCCCTGATCATTGATTTGTGATATATAATTAAGACTTAATGATATAAACTTAAAATACAGAATGCTAAAGTTATTCGTAGTGAATGATGGACAATTATGAACATATAGTATTTGTACATGTAAAATGTAGTAATCTATACTATAGTGATAAGTACAAAAGTCTCCTTTTACTGTATTTATCTCTTGATTTTTAAGGAGACATGAAATGATATAATATCTTTAATGTAGCAAATATGAATATAACAAGATTTATATACTATTGGGTATATTTTAGAAGATTATGAGTTATAAAGGAAAAGTATTACTTAGGTGCATTCTTACATAGGTCATAGCATGTTGACATTTAGGATATAGATCAGGTTCACTGTGTACCTGTTTCAGTCATTAAGTTTTATGAGACTATATAGGTTACCAAATTACTCAAGTCACAATTGCCTTCACTGTAAAATGCTTTGTATCCACATGTGTCACTGCTACAAATACTTGAGAAAATCAATTTATAAAGAAAGAAGATTTATTTATTGTAGCCTGTCACAGGATAACACATTATGATTGGAGCCCACAGTGGAGCAGAACTGCCTGCCTTGTGGCCAAGAGGAAAAGAGGAAAATGAAGTGTATCTCTTTCAAGAGCACATCTCCAGTGAGTACAAGGCCTCTCTAAGTCCCAATTTTAAAGATTCTACCACCATCAAGTAATATCACAGGCACCAAACCTTTAACACAGGGGCTGTTGGAAGAGAGTTGTCCAACCTATAGCACTATTTCATATGCTGATTATTAAACAAAGTAACTGTGGAAAGTACCTAGAAAAGGACCTCCCTACAATCTGCTAACCATCAAAGTGTTAGCTTTTTTGATCACTATCTTTATTCTTTGATAAAACTCTTCAGGGACATAAGTTTCTTTAGAGTGTGAGTGGTGTTAATTTGTACTATATTAAAATATTTTAACTTACTGAACTATGACATATAAGTATGAATGAATTTTCACAAAGTGAACAATTCTGTAAGATCAGAATGTAATATACAAATAAGGATTTGGAATTCATCAGTTACTGATATTTTCTTCTTAGCTTGCATCATCCAAAAAATTAACAACATTTTGCTTTATATTAATTTTATATAAATTATTTGAGTTTTCTAGTTTATCTTAATTTTATGTTATACAAATGATATTTTGGAGTTTATGTTCCTTTGTGCCTTTCAATGAAAATGTTTCTGAGAAATATTGAAGTTATATATGAGGAAATATGATAATTTTTATTGCTGTATAATAGTCTAGTTTATGAATATAAAATAGATTATTGATCCCATCTATCTTTGATTAATTCTGGATTGTTTCCTTTATGAAAATTATAAACAATGTGCCTGTAACTATTTGTTCTTGCATATGATAAATATATGCTATATATTTTAGTCTCATATATTATGTATTTTATCATGTATATGAACTATATATATGAAACTTAAATGCTATATTTAATCACATGTATATATTTTGAGATGCTTTCCACTTAAGTCAAATTGTTGGATCATTAGGCCTCTTTATGTTTAGCTTAGTTACTAATGCCCAACAGCATTCTGAAGTGCTTTTAATGAATTATACTTCAGCAAGTGAGATTTTTATTTGCTTCTGTTCCTTATTTACCACGTCCAATTTTCAGGCCTTTCTTTTCCAATTTTCTGGTTCATGTATAGTGACACCTTATGATGGTTCTAATTTGCATTTCCTTGACGAGTAAGAGACTATGCTGAGATCTTTTCATATCTGTTTTGCAAATTTGGAATCATCTTTTTGGGAAATAACTATGAAATTCTGCTAGTATTGTTATATTGTTTTGATAATTTAAAGAATTGTTTTCTATTTGAGTCTGGTATATATATCCAGTAATACTTTTCTGTTATATGCTTAGCTTTTTCATTTTTGAAACTTTTTTTGATTAACTGAACTTTTAAAATTTTAATGTCATTCAAGTATAATATAAACATATCTTGTGATATGGACTTTTAATGTCTTTCTTAAAAAATACTTCTCATTACAAGGCCATGGAGATATGCTTTTAGGTTATCTTGTGCTAGTCTGTGAATAAATTTTAGTGTTTTAGCTTTCAAAATCACTTATAAAATTCAACCCATGTGAACTGTCAAAATTGCAAGTCTTTAAATTCTTTTCTTGTCTTGGTAAATTTTGATGAGTAGATTTCTAAACATACTTTAGTATTTTCATGTCAATTTCTACAATTCATTGCACTGTATTTTTTATGAATCATTAACTGATAAACATGCAGATTTTTATACCCTTTCATTTTTGTAAGACTAGTCTATTAGCAGTATAAAATGCTTCAATTAGGAGATTTGTAGTCTGGTTTTTGATGTTAGTCTTAATTGATATGTGATGCATACTAATTATCTTGAAGATGAAAATAAAGTTAGTGTAATTGTATCATTTTTACTCATTCTATTAGGATCCTTCTGTGGTAAGATTTACTCTTCATTATTTTTTGAGTAGAAAAATTTCAGGGAGAAATAAATTGCCTACTTGTTTTCATAGTTTGTATAATTCATTTTCTTATGATTATGGTACCAATAGCCAAGTTCTCTATTGGGATCCAAGTATTTTCCAGTTGTGAAAAGCAATCATGGTCCCCTTCTTCCATCTGCAAATCACTTTTTACCCCACATCTCTTGGTCTTCTTGGGAAAAGTTTTCTGTTCTAGACCTCATATGATTAGATTGGGTTCACTCAAGTAATCTAATGTACTCTTCTCAATTTTGATTCTATACTCTTATAACTGCAAAGTTCCATATTTAATGAAAGAAAACATACTCAAGGTTACTAAATAAATATTTATGATACATAAATTATGATTTCTGTAAATATTATGGAAGATTATGATTATGATATGTAAATATTTTGGAAGACATTACACTCTACCAAAAATCAAAACCGTAAATGTAAAAATTCTCAATAAAAAACCACCACATCTTCTTGCTCAACGTGTGTTGAATGTTCAAATTTAAAATTTGTTGTAGTAAATGACACATTTCCACTAATTTCCCTCAAAACACTCCACCTATCTTTGAACACTTTTCCCATCATTCTAAAGCCTTTATAGAAGCCCTCCTTTGTGATTTCTTCATATTGCACTGTTGTAGCTGCCTCAGTTTCCTGAACTGATCCAAACATTTATGTTTCATGGTCATATTAAATTTGGGGAATAACGAGAACTTTTGTAGTGCCAGATTTTGTGAACAAGGTGAACAAGAGCACACAGTAGAACTTTTATCTGACAACAGTTGCCATTAACATTTGTTTAAAAAGGGTTGCTCAAAAATATGATGAACGTTTAAATTTTTAAAAAGACCCAACTCTTGCAGTAAAAAAAAACAAATTATCATTAATCATTCTCAAAAGAGTGAAAACCTTTAAGTCTCTATGCAAACATACCTATTCTCCTAGACAATGGGTTTTTCATTGTTAAAAATTGTGTTTAATTTAAACATTTATCATGATTTTGATCATCCTTGTACATAAACAATTTATTACATCATGTGTGATTTAGCCCAAGAAAGCAAAATTGTTTTAACTTCACAATCTGTTATTGTATTTCACTGTTAACGGATAAAGATGGAAAAATGATGATCTCAAAAGATTCAGAAAACGTGTTAGACAAGATTCCACATTTGATTATTTAAAATACACTAAGAAACCAGAAATTAATATTGCTGGGGTACTGGTATTATACCAGGGCTTGGCATATGCTAAGTGACTATCAAGTCTGGCCATAGATAGGTAGAAAAAAACCTCATATATTTTCAATGATAAAGCAAATTGATAAAATCTTTGACAGAGCAAGAGAGAGTGAGAGAGAGAGTATTTTCATAATATTAAACAAACTTCTACTACTCATCAATCTCTTAGGAATTTACCTAAGGGAAATTAAATATGTTTACATGCAAACTTGCTAATACGTACCCATGGCAGAAAATGTAATGAGTGCAAAAGGATATGAGGTGCTTTTGGAAAGTGAAAAATATTTTAGATATCAGGAGTAATATAGTACATATTTTGAATTTTACAGTGATCTAAAATACATGATGAAAACTTCAGCTTAGCTTAGAACTTGAAGTACTTTGAAGCGATATGGCTGAAGATTTAAATTTTATCTCTAAAAGGGTTCAATTATTTCTAAATTATGGAAATTAAAAATTATACAAATTGTAGTATTGTTTGAATGATAATCTTAACAAAAGTTGGCAATAAACCAGAATTTCATCAGAAAAGTGCTAATAAAAATGTGAAAAGACTATTGAAATTATGTGTCATTATAAAAATTAAAACTTATTTGAGTGGCTACTAGTTTTCCTTTGAAAATATATGAAAGCAATCTCTGGTGCCATGTGGAGCAAATGGAAATCCCATGCATTTCTCAGGAGAACGCATCATGTTTCAGCCACTTTTAAAAACTCAGCGCTGTCGTAAACTTCAGCGGGCACTGACTATACTGCTTCACCATCACTTCAAAGTTATTCAGGAAACAAAAATATTAATATATAAACCTTTAGAAACTTTATTTTTAATAGCCAAAAAGTGAAAATAATCCAAATGCTTTGATAAGTAAATGTGCAGTTGAATTTTTGAGTATCTGTGTAATAACACTCATCAATACATAGAAAAACTAGCATGGTTATAATTCACAAGTCATGCTTGGTGAAGGAAGCCTTGTAAAAATTGTACTTTCCTTTGCGCTTTCCTTTAAAACAGGTAAAACTTTATGAAGAAAAACTTAATGATTTCCAAGGGCTAGGGAAGGTCGTAGTTTCATGTTGTTTAGGTTCCCATTTTAATACAAATGACTTTCTTCTAAGAAAAGCAGGGCTTGGTTACCATTTCCACCTCACTGAACCTCCAAAAGGCTCCAGTCAAAGGCACAGAGAAACTACAAGCATCTGCCCTGCCTAACCGACTGGGCTTCCTGCTTCCCTATTTTCCTTTAAGCAGACTATTCAGAGTTCTGTCCTGAAACTTAAAGTTATACCCTTCTATAATTTTGTTAGTTGATTTCTGCCTCATTGTCTGTTCTCCTGCTGTCTGTCTACTTATCTGTTTCTGTCCTTCTCTGTCTCTCTCTGTCCTTCTCTGTCTCTGTGTCTCTATCTCTGTTCCTGCTTCTGTGTCTCTGTATGTCTGTCTGCCTCTCTCTCTCCCTCTCTCTCTGTCTCTCTCCCTCCTTCTCTTCTCCTCCCCTCTTCTGTCTCTACCTCTCTTTTCTTTCCCTCCCCTACCCTCTTCTTCCTGACTGTTCCACTCTCTCTTCCTGACTGTTCCAGCTATAAATGGAAGACTGCTCTCTCAACTTACTGCACCTTGTCTGGTTCTAATCTGTAATTAAAAATCATACAAATTCTTAAACAGTGGTGGTGCATGTTGAACTTACTCTTTTTTTCTGAAGAATATTCCATGTCATGTTTTCTCTGAATGTCTGGGAGAATATAAGGTCATGTTCTCAACACCAGCACAATAAGCAAGCATAAAGCAGACATGACTCAGACAATGATCGTGAGGTCATCTGCCAGTATCAACAAGATACCTGTATGAGGAAACCCCAAAAGCCAGACTGATGAATAGACACTAAGCCATCTTTCTAGTAAAAGTGGCATCTTGAGAGGCACATTGCAAACTCTTGAGTCCAATCATGTTTATTTTTGGTTACGGTAGGGTTATTAGAATCCCTTTGGTACTTGAATTTCAATTTAACTGGGAGTTCACTAAACAGGACATTGGGAGATTAACTTCAGAGAGACATAGAAAAAATACTGGAACTCCAATTTAACTGGGAACTGACTAAATAAGGAGTATTGAGATTAATTTCTCAAGGACTTGGGCAAAACTTTTAGGTACTGGAAGCGTTATTATATACTTTAGTTGTAATGATGGTTAAATGTTTAAATATACATAAACTCAAAAATATATAAATATTGAATAAATTCATTCAAAGAATGGACCTAAGAGTGTACCTTAATAAAAATTAATTTTAAAATAAAATAATTCTTAATATTAATTTTCAATAACTTTATAAGAAGCACAATGAGATTCTACTAAATTTATTGTAGTGATTACAGTTAAAAACTTATCAGTCGGGGCTGGGGATTTAGCTCAGCGGCATAAGCGCCTGCCTTGCAAGCAGGCAGTCGTGAGTTCGATCCCTGGTACTGATAAAAAACAAAACAAAACAAAAAAAACTTATCAGTAAATAAAAATTAAAACAAGGATATAGAGCAATTGAAAGACATGTATTTTTTCTTCTATATATAAAATAGCATAATATTAAAGGGTAGAATTTGGCAATAGCTTATAAAAGACCCAGTAATTAAGAGAAAATAGGTGCATAACTGTCTTAACTATCTGGAAAGTTTTGTGCTAATATTGTTTGGACAAGTCTATACCTTGCACTCTGAATGATACTACAAAGACAACTATATGTAATATATAATTATTATAACTCTCATACTAACCTATTTTGAAACTCTGCTTTTTGTTATTTTCATTTTTCCTCTTTAAAAGTTTTGTCATTAAAAAAAACAGGGACTAGTACTAAGACTTTCCTCAAAATCAACTGAAATTAACTACACAAAAATGCTTATTCGTAATAGCCTCAAATTGAAAAAAAGTCAAATGTATATCAACAGATAAACAGAATAACAAAGTTAATATATCTGTACAATCAAATACTATTCTTTAATAAAGCTAAACTAAATCTCATGTAAATGCCTCAAGTAAAAGAATATCAAAATTATTTTTAATTTAAAAAGTTATAGTCAATTGTATTCTATTGTATAATCATGATTATATGAGATTTGGAATACAAAAAATTGTTATATTGATCAAAATGTAAGCAGTGTAGATGTGAATCTACTAATGTAATCAATGAAAAATCATAAAGATACATTTTGGTAGAAATAACTTCATCTTGAATGGTTGCAATAACTGGTGAAAATAATTATCAGAACTCATCAAAACGCTTGGTTAAAATGATTTCATTTTATTACATGCATTCAAATACAAATACATTTTTCCAAAAATTTTAAAATATATATCAGTTGTAATATATGCAACTTACCTGAAAGTAGATGTGAATAAATGAGTGTCAAATTAAATAGACAAAGCAATACATATTTTTGGAAAGTGACTAAAATTCTTTTTAGGTTTTTAATATAAACTCTATTCTTTAAATAGAACTTTTAACATATTTGATGAAATTTTCTTAATATTTGGATTTTTTGCTAAAATAATCTGGAGATGAGAGAAACGTGTGTGGGACACATAATGGATTAATGGTTTATTTAGACCTTTCCTTTTTTCTTATGAATGGTTTCTATTCAATTCTACTTAACTAAAAGCTTTTGCTTATTTGTCCTAACCTCCTTTGTTATCAAAGGAACTACTTTTGAATCAGATAATGCTGTTAAAACCTGGATTGACTGTATGTCTTACACAATGCTATATAAAATATCTTTAGCAACATTCAAAATGTGGGTATTCACCTTTGTCAGTTGATGCTACTGAATAATTCTTAACACTAGTTTTTCTCTTGGATTAAACTTTTCTCAATCATCAATAATAACTTGCTTTTTCTAGGTTAGATTTAATCTAATTTTCATATTTACAATGCCACCCAATCTTACTCATTAAAATTAGAATGACTTTTGTCTTCATTAGTGAAATGTTATTATGTTTAAATGTTGGTAGTGGCAAGGAGCTAATAGTTCTTTAAACCTTAATGTTATGAATTCAAAACACAAATAAAAGTCTAGTAACAGTCTTATTTACTTAACAAGAAGATATGTAGCACCTGCTTTTCATCATGTAAGTGTTAAGAAGAACAGAAGACTTTAATCTGCATAGCATGCATGTTCTCTACAAATGAGTAAGAGCAACTAAGTTATAATATTAACTTAGTATTAGGTTTTAGCAGATGTGCTAAACTGAAATATTTGTAAAATAAGTGTGATATGGGAGATTAAAGACTGTATCAATTTGTGTATGTTTGTGTGTGTGAATGTGTGTGTGTGTGTGTGTGTGTGTGTGTGTGTAGGTTTATGAGATGAGGTGGTGTTAGGTAGAAGAAATTTGAGCTGAAGTAGAAGCTTGGAGTGTTTTTTAATGGCAAAATTTCTAACACCAAGATTTCGAAGTCAAGACACTTGTATGATTTGGAATATCCAGAATAACTAGTACATTTGACAATGATGTACGTCCAATCTTCTTTTTAGAAGCCCAGAAGTAAAAAGTAAAATCTCATCTTGTTTCCAAAATATTTTCTCCTCTCCTGCAGTGTCACTGCTTTCATCTTCCTCTATCTTTTGTAACCTGCAAGCACATCTATAATCGCATTTTCACTGTTCCTCCAAAAGTACAGGAATCTATTCCTGCTGTCATATAGATTCCTTATGATTGTTCCCTGTTTATCTCCTCTGAAGCCTTTCTTTATTGGTAATGATGGCAAATCTTTTCAGTATTCCAATCCATTTTCTGTTGGCTGATTCCCTTTGCCTCATATATATTCAGTATATTTCCATCTACAAAAATGAATTATATTTCTATTTAGAATCTCTCTCACGTAAGTGTAGTCTTTCTATTTTGCACAGCTCAGCTCCCCAAAAGAGTAATCCAACTGCACTGCTTCCATTTCTCATTAACAATTAAATTCATTTTAAAAAGACATATTGCATCCACATGTGACTCTAATCAGTCTTCTAGATGCTAAGGGTGCAGATATAAAACACAATCAGGTTCGCATAGAGAAATAAAAAGTAGACTGATAGCTCAAAATTTCTATTTATGCTGTAAAGGTCCAGAGTAAAGATACTTAAGCTAGAATACATGATTTATACTGGATAACCAATGAAAGTAATATTGAGTAGTTTTAGAAGAAAAAGAAGAGGGCAGGAAACAGATATTTAGAACAAACAAAAAAATTCAAGATATTGAAACATTAGAAAGTATGCTACGTACTACAGACAATTCACGGAAGAATCAAATGCTGTGGTGCATTGATTTATTGGAGATTTATTGAGTGATAAACAGAAAGTCTCACCAAACCTTATAAAGAAAGTATTACACACAGATTAAATTTTATTTAAATTCATGCTGCTAAATGAAACACATAAGGCTAAATATTGTGATTCCATATATATTTTATAAAAGACAAAACTATAGAGACAGTAAAAAAATATCACTGGTTGATGAGATAAGAGGAGAGAAGGAAAAATACATGGGTTATGCATAGAAGCATTTTTAACACAGTAAAACTATTGTATGTAATACCATAATGCTGGACATACAACACTATTTCTAAAAACACATTGAACCATACAATAAAAAATGAACTTATATGTAAAGTACAGAGTTTACTTTTTGAATATATAATATTTAATTATCAATTTTAACCACAGTACTGTATTAATGTAGCACATTAATAAAAGAGAAGACTGAAGGAAAAGTTATCAATTACTTTCTTTATACTTTCTAATTTTTCTATTCATTTACAACTTTTTAAAAAAAATGAAACTCATTTAAAAGTATCAGTCATCTCAAGCAGGAAATGGAATAGTAAAAATCTTGATTATTGTTTACTTTTTGCATGGAACATGGAGATGAGGGTTTAATTAAAGAGGAGAGTGCATTCTTCATAAGGTTAGGAATAAAATGCCAGTTTCTCATAGTGTATTGAGGAAAGGAGTTAGTTTATGGAAGAGGGCTCACAACTGAGACAAGTACAGTTTCATTAAAAACATAACTGCTAATAATAGTGGCCTTTGATGATGATATCTTTGTATTCCTTATATAGGCTTCATGAAAGTTTTAAACAATATTAAATCAATCTTCTCTTGCTTTAATTATCTTTGAAAATTCATTTTGCATTAAAGAGTGAGTTAGGGCCATGCAATTAAGACTTGCCTTTCATCATATACTACTATGAGTGTTTTCTTGAATATTTAAGAAACTGAATCTCTTTTTTACTTACTTGACACACAAAGATCTATTTATGACCCATATTAATTCAATTTTTCCATGTTACCCGGTGGTAATTTTTTTTCTCTAGAAGCAACATCTCACCTGTGACACTTCTCAGCCCACCTGGACCATACGAATAATGAGAATTCACTTGCTCTTACCACTATCTACTGTGTCCTCTACTCCACTGAAAACATATTCATTGATAAATGAGACAGTAACTTGAGCAGTATCATTTATGCCATGTAAATTAGTAAATATTACAAATTGAACAAAAGCTATTAGTTGTTTATTTTAGAAATCCAATTTTAAACATTTGCTTAAAATGGCAGTGCTTAAGAATAATGCTAAAACACAACCAAATAATTGTTGTCTTTCTCTAATTCCTTTACATATTGCAACTCCTTTTTCAAGGAAAAATAAGCCCCAAGCAAATGAAAAAACTAAAAGGGAAGTAAACATGGGAGAAATGATTATTAAACCATTGTGCAGTAAATGATTAGCCTTTTAGGGGTATGTGTGTATTAGACTCCTGTGTGCAATGCATCCATACCTACCACCTCTCTCCAGTGGTGAGGACACCAGCAAACAGGAAATCAAACTCACCTGCATGATACCTTTGATGTTTGTGGAATGAATCATCAGCACAGTGCTACTATATTTCAAAGAGATTTTACCTGTGTTTTACTCAAATATTCCTAGAGGTAAGACTGTATGAAAGAACTAAAGAATTTAAAAATTTCTGTACTTGTCAAACTCACTATTGTTTCTTGATGTAAAATACTGTTGGTTCAATCTTTAGTTTTCCAAAGAGCCATATATTTCCTAGAGCACTTGCTCTCTCTCACTGCCTTAGCGATTGCTATAAATAACTTAATGAGTTTTAATGTCACTCCAACACTTATACAGAGAAAAGTTTCTTTCCTTTAAAATTGGTTATAAAAATACATTTTAAATGTATCGAAGTGTTATAGGATGGGTTTTATTTTGAAAGTTCCTCATGCCGTATCGACTATATTATTTGTAAGCAACGATTGCTCTAAACTGCTCTGGTGGCTGTGTGTCTTAGAAATACAGCCAGCTTCCTGGTAAATCAATTTGGTTAGCTGTGCAGTATGGATTTGCAGCAGCATAATTCAGACTGACTACTCCAAATTATACTCTGACTTTGAAAACAGCAAGGTAACTCAGAAAAGTATAGAATCATCTTGAGATGCCACATCCCCCAGCAGACTTCACAGTACTGTTACAAAAGTGACAAAATAGATGCTAAATTGTATTGTGGCATAGTAAAGCAGCAGACAGTTTGCTCTCTGGACAAAATTTGTTAGCACCACAGAACTGTAGCAGCAGTAAAAGTGTTGAGCCCAACTCAATAGGGTAAATGCCACATGTATAGAGGGTAAGTAATTAGCTGGTATATTCCAACATGGTTAATACACAGTGCCACTCAAATACATTTATTTTGTGGTGGATCCACAGCCTACTTTTGATTTTTAAACACAATCGCCTCAAGTCTCAAATTGCCCAGGATGAGCATTATTTTGAATTCTTCTGCTTCAATCTCCCAAGCATGGAATGATGAGCCTGAACCCAGAAACCCAAGTTACAATGACACACTATAAAACCACAAAGGCAACACAGAATGGTAGAGAGAGTGTATATGTTACTAGCTGAAACACTGGAAAAATTTTTAAAGTCTTCATTTGTTTAACATATTTCACAGTGTTAACTTGAGATAAGGGGAAAATGGTTTTGGCATTGGGATATTTAGTATGTTTAGTGTTGATTAAAGCATCTATAGAAATTATACAGTAATTTAAAAATGATGTCTTTCTTTTTTATAAGCAGCATTTCCTTCACAATTAATAATGTTTACCTTATAAACTTTTAACATATCATAGTCTTTTTAAACATATTTGAAAATTTTCCATAAGTGTGATGGAAAAATTATTGCATTTTTGAGTAATTTTTGGAAATCATTCCCATGAGATAGCACAAAACATAGAAATTTATAGTCATCAGCTTTCTATTTACAATCTGATGCTCCATTTTGCATAGAGAAGCTTAATTTGAATTTCACTCAGAACTGCTATTTATCTAGTTATTATTGACATCTATTTTATTGCTGTGCAACTGAAAATGCTTTGGTTGCTAATGTAGACATGCTTTAAGATGGATGTGCCCATCGTTGCAAAAAATAATGCTACACACGTAATAGATCTTTAATACTGTTGATTGAGTCATTGAGTGGATTCTTAAATAAGGACATGGAAAAGATTAAAGTGAATTGTGAATCTTTGAATACTTTGTCTTACTGAAAATCTGGTGACCTTTGGAGCTACCATTCTCATCTGCATTTCTTAAAGTTTGAAAGAGGATATTCACCACTATCCTTAAATTCCATTTTACAAGGATGATCAGAAGGATGTGAACTCTTGTTACAAAAAAGAAATGGACAGTTACTCATCTGCTTCCATATAAAGCAAATAGTTTTTATATCTTCTGCTCTTTTTCCCTAATTAGACTATCTTAAAAATCATTCTATCAATATACATTTTACTTAATTTTCCTATTGCTTTTAATTTAAAGCACAAGACCTCAAACTGTGAACATTAGTGTTGAGAATTCCAATCAAGAAAGAAAATAATTCAATTTCAAGAAGAAAATGTTTGTTCTTTTAAAGAGAAAGACTAAATATTCTTCTGTGTATAGTTTTTGTTTTTGCAATAGATAACTAAATTGTCTAGCTGTACACATATGTTTGTCTTATTTTACCAAAAGGAAACAAAGTGTAAAAGAACAGGAATAAGAGAAATGTAATCCAAAAGGCAATTAGATGATTAGAGAGAGTAATCTATACTCTCAGACTAAGGAAAAGAAATACAAGACTATCAAGGTAAGACAGTTCCCATGTTATGTTAAAATTAATAAGGTATGCTGGTTTTTTTTTTTAAATCTTAGACACATATCCTAGATAACTGACATCTGGGCAGGCATCAAAAAGTATCATCAACCCTATCTAGCCTAATAAACAAAAGAAATTTAGTTTTCATACATCTGGAGACTTGCAAGGTAGCAGCCAGCTTAGGATGAGGTTCATGACTGGAGCCTTCTAGTTGGGGACTGAAGCTACTTTGGGCCATTAGTCACATTCATGAGAAGTGCATTTTAAAGATTTAATCACCTCCACAATTTTTTACCTCTTAATATCATCTCACTGATGACTAGGTTTCAACAAATGAATTTCTGGAGGAATACTAATATTTAGACAATAGCAAGACATGGAATTAGGAATTCTTGGTAATTCTCCGTAGAACTGGATGAAATTAACTCAATATTGTCTATAAAACTGAAAATTATCTTCTCCTTTCTTAGATTTAAATCCACAGTAATAATGGACAGTCCAGTTATATAAAAATAACACTATTGGACTGTAAATAAAAAGCCACAAAAATGCATGATACTGAATTAAATGGTCTATTCTTCCACCTCTTTAGATATACCCCTGTTGTCTATTGTTTCACAAATTCAGCCCCAAGATCTATGGATTTGTTATCTTTGTAAATGAATTACTTCATTTATGTTTTTTCCTATTTTTGGTCTTAGTATGTGGTCTATTGGTTTCTCTAAAGTTTACTCTGAAATATAGAGAAAATGCATGCTGAAATCGGTGGAATAAACTCAACTAAAGTAAGACTATCACCAACCTATATTTTATATTAAATTAAATAAATACAAGTGACTGATTCTTTTTTTTAAATTTTTATTTGAAAGAGAATAAAACAAAAGAGTACAGAGTACAGAGCAGTACAGAGCAGATCAGAACAGGACAACATAGGCAACACAGTACTTTACATTAAGACAACTGGACATCAACAGTAGCTAACACCATATCACATACTCTGCTATAGTTGAGCATAGTTTCAAATACAATAATATCAAACATAACACAATAGTGTACAGCCATGCATATAGTGAAAGAATTACAGGGCTTTCTGAACCAAATAACAGAAAATGATCAATGGGTACTAAAATATCTCATTTTCGATAAAAAAATTTTTTTGTTTGAACTATCACACATATTCAAATTCCAATAAGACACAATGTGTTAGATAGAATCAATGGTAGTAGAACAAAAGAAGCATGGTAGGACTTCTAAGAAGGTTGATAATAAATCAGCAATACCTGTCATAATGTTTTGTTTTCTTCAAAACAGCAGTTCATATCATCACTCATGATATAGTCAAACAAAACAGGATAAAACCATTCCAACTGATGATTGAAAACTTTGAAAGACTTCAAAGATATGAGATGGGGACTCATGCTTACCATACAGTCTTATATACTCTTATCAAATCTCATACTCGGGAGACTATATGGTTTTTACCCTTGTGAATTTGGTTTATTTCGCTTAAGAGAATGGTCTCAAGTCGTGTCCATTTATTTATAAATATTTTGATGTGATCATTCTTTATAGATGAGTAGTACTCCATTGTATAAAAATGCCACAACTTTTTTTATCCATTCCTCAGTTGATGGACACTTAGGTTGTTTCAAAAATCTGGCTATTACAAATTGTGCTGCTAGAAACATGGGTGCACATATATCACTGTGGTATGATGTTTTCAGATCTTCTGGGAATATGCCTAGAAGTGGAATAGCTGGGTCAAATGGGACCTCCAGACCCAGCTTTTTGAGGAATCTACAGACTGACTTCCACAGTGGTTGCACCAGTCTACACTCCCACCAGCAGTGTAAAAGAGTTCCTTTTTCACCACAGCCTCTCCAACACTTGTTGTTGGTAGTGTTTTCTATCTTGGCCATTCTGTCTGGAGTTAGATGGAATCTCAATGTGGTTTTAATTTGAATTTCTCTCATGACTAATGATGATGAACATTTTTTCATATATTTATTTGCCATTTGTATTTCTTCATCTGAGAATTGGGTCTTTGAATTTCGAGGGTCTGGTTTTTTTTTAATTCTTTATAAGTTCTAGATGGAAGTCCTTTGTCTGAGGAGTTGTCCATGAAGATTTTTTCCCAATTTGTGGGTTTTCTTTTCACTCTGCTGGAAACCTCTTTTGACATGCAGAAACTCTTTAATAAGATGTGGTCCCAGGTATTGATTCTGGGAAGTACTTCCCATGTACTTTGGTTCTTGTTCATGAATTCTCTTCCTCCCCTTATATCTTTGAGGTTTCTACCTACTTTGTCTTCCAGCAGCCCTAGTGTTTCTGTTTTAATATTTAGATCTTTGATCCATTTAGTTTAGTATATCCATTTAGTTTAGTATATGGTGATAGACATGGGTCTAGTTTTAGTCTTCTGCATATGGACAGCCAATTTTTCCAGCACCATTTGTTAAAGAGACTGTCATTCTTCCAGTGAGCATGTTTGGCCCCTTTATCAAAGATAAGGTGGTTGAGTGAGTTTGTGGTTGTGGTTGTATCTTCCAATCTATTCCACTGATCCTCGGGTCTGTTTCTATTCCAGTACCATACTGACTTTATTACTGTAGCTTTGTA
>PVJX010000798.1:0-207397 GCA_004027295.1 Dolichotis patagonum
TAGCAGCACAATTTGTAATAGCCAGATCTTGGAAACAACCTAAGTGCCCATCAACTGAGGAATGGATAAAAAAGTTGTGGCATTTTTATACAATGGAGTACTACTCAGCTATAAAGAATGATCACATTGAGATATTTATAAATAAATGGACATGACTTGAGACCATTCTCTTAAGTGAAATAAACCAAACTCACAAGGGCAAATACCATATAATGTCCATAATATGAGATTTGATAAGAGTACATAAAACTTTATGGTAAGCATGAGGCCCCATCTCATAGTTTCGAAGTCTTTCAAAGTTTTAAATCATCAGTTGGAATGGTGTTATCCTGTTTTGTTTGACTATATCATATGTGATGATATGAGCAGCTGTTTTGAAGAAAACATTATAACAGGTATTGCTGATTTAAGATTATCCTTCTTAGAAGTCCTACCATGCTTTTTTTTTTGTTCTATTATCATTGGTTCTGTCTACCACATTGTGTCTCATTGGAATTTGAATATGTGTGATAGTTCAAATGAATTTTTTTCTTTTTTATCAAAAATGAGATATTATAATACCCATTGATCATTTTCTGTTATTCGGTTCAGAAAGCCCTGGAATTCTTTCACTCTACGCAAGGCTTTATACTATTGTGTTATGTTTGATATTATTGTAATTGAAACTATGCTCAACTATAGCAGAGTAAGAGATATGGCGTTAGATACTGTTGATGTCTAGTTGACTTAATATAAAGTACTGTGTTGCCTATGTTATCCTGTTCTGATGTGCTCTGTACTGCCCCCTTTTGTTTTATTCTCTTTTAAATTAAAAAAAAAAAATAACGCCATAGGATAGGAACATCGTTAGATGCTTCAATTAATTCCACTAATACTTTTATATTTTTTAATCTGATACATGGAATCAATTTTTAGAGTTTCTATCAAAACAAAATTTATTTCATTATATCAAATGAAAAATGAATTTAAATGCTTACCATTTAAATGCATTACCTAAGGTAGAATTAATTATTTTTGTAGTAAAGATATGAACACAGATTTTGATGATTATAGTATTAAGAAAAAAACTATAATAAAAAAACTCTTAAGTCAGAAATATACTCAAAATTTATTGATTGATTTTGACAAGGATGATACTAAAAATTATTATGATAGACTATGATTTCTCTCTTAGCTTCCCATTATAAGTTGAATTTTTAAAATGTTTATTCCTTTAAACAAGTTGTAGGTCAACCTATATTTTACCTTATAATCAGATCTTTTTGAAAATGTCACCTCTATTAACTAAGACTGTTTTCTTGTTAAAATCAATCAGACATCTTTAATCAAATAATAAACAATTTGAGTGAATAAAGCTTCAGCTTTAACATATTATAGTTAATAAAAATAAGATTTAAGAATTAGAGACATTAAATATCTAAAAAGAAAATGAACAAATTAAATCAAGACAATTATTATTTGTGATATAATTTTGAAATTGCATATTTGTACTTTGTAATATAAACTTTTGAAAAGAATTTTGACTTAGATTATATTTTATTGTATAAACTTGCATTTTTTCATTAAACTAAAATAAAATTGAAAAGAGCTATGACATTGTAGTACTTACATTTGGCAAAATAAATGAATAATAAAAAAGGTGAGTTTTATAAAATATTTGTTGAAGAAATAAAAATACCTAAATAAGGCAATATTTGTAAATAAAAACACTTAGACATTTAACATAAGAAAATTAAAATTTACATTATCTTCCATTTGGTTGGAATTTGCCAGGTACACTAGCACCTAAATAAAGAGCAATTTCTCCATTAAAGATTATGGTCTACAGAAAGGAGCTAATTGATTAGTTTATAGAAAAGAACTACTTGGAGAAACAATTAAATTGAAACGTGATTTCAGACCTTTTTCTGTTTTGTTTTATCTTGATTTCAGATGTTTTTATAGAAAAGGAAACTATATAAAATAGTTTTGGAAAATATTAATAAAGAGAATTATATAAGCACATAATAAATATCTGCTATTGTATTTTTAACATTCAGGTAATTGGAATAAATAACAGATTTTAAATTTATTCTTTAATATATACTTATGTAATGTATACCAATGTTTTTATTTGATTTGTAGATCAATGTAAAACAAATATCAAATTTAAATTATTATGACAAACTAATTAAAATATTAGTTTACGTTATTAACATATATATTTTATAAATGTATATTTATTTCAAAAACATTTGGCAAGATTCTACTGCCTCTCTATCTTTCACTAAGCATCATAAAGTTATGCCTGTGTCTTGAAAATGCCAAATTCCAATTCTATTCCTGGAATATTTCTCTAAGTTTCCTACCTAGAGAAAATACATTAATTTCTCATCCCAACTAGGATGCTTTTGAGATTTGAAGTAATGTGCTATTAATAATTAAATGAGAAAAGATATATAAACAACAAAGAACCCTAGAAAACTAGAATACATATATATCTATCTCTTTAATTCATCTCCTTTGCGTCATTTTTGTTTCTTCAGTTCAGTTTATACTGTCAATAGATCAGTTTTTCTGGAGCTTAGGTGAGGTTATGTTATACACTTACCTAAAAGCTTTCATAACTTTTTCATACATGTTGAATTCAACACAAACTATCATCCAGGATTTGAAGTTTTTCCATATTATGCTTCCAAATATAATATTTCTGTCTTATCTTTCATATTCCCCAAACATAAACAAAATCTCTGCTATATACTACTGTGCTACCTAAACAAGCTCCCTATAATTATTAAAGTGTACAATATTTACCCAGTTTGTTAAATGTGGTTTTATCTACTGGCACTATTTTTCTTTCAAACCAATATCAATCCATTGTCTTAGACCATCATCAGTGTCCTTTCTCTTGAACAAATGAGATAAAAATATTTTATGTTCTTTTATTGATATGACTCTTACAGTTATGGCCATAAAGACCATGCTTTCAAAACAAAAGTGAGAATTTGTGATCCATTGTGGATATGGAAAATGGAATGGACCAAAAACTGGATTACATAGGAACTATTATTATGGATAGAGTTGTTAATTTTCCTTATTATGCAGCAGACCTTTGCAGTGGAAGTAAATGTGTTTTAACCTGTTTTGGAATGCGTACTGTGTTACATGTACTAGTTGCTCCTTAAATGTACTTAAATGTTTTAAATACATTACCTAACAAATACATCATAGTCATCACATAACTCTTACACATCTCTTCAATGAGGTTAAAAAGTACAACATGAAAAAATAATAGTACATATATGTGTGAAAGCTAAGGAGATACTATAATACACTTTTATACTTTTTATGTTTGATTATTCATATACATTGCTTATTAATAGTTTAAAATGTAAAAGTTAAAAGTATAAGTAGAAAATATACTATCAGTAAAGGGGTTATATTTAGTTTTTTTTTTCATGCAAAAAAGTATGTAGTCCTTTTCCACATCTGTGGTGGATTAATTAATGGTCAACTTGTAACATGCAGCTGAACTGAATCAGCATGATTCTGGATGTGGAAGACCCACCTGAACATTGCTACCAATAATATAAAAGCAGAACTGAAGGGGAAGATGCTAGTGCTGTTGATTCTCTTAGAGAACTTGTGCTGGTTTTCCTGAAATGAATTCAGCTGTCCTCCTCATCGGAGGAGCTTGGGTCCTCACTGTTACTGAGGATGGCTGCAGTTACTTTGCAGGGAAGCTCTGGTTCTTACCTTGAGTGTCACTTCCAGCTCCAGTGAAGATTCCTCAGCCTGCTAACACAGATCCTTCACCCTACTGGCATACTTTCTAGGTTCCACCACTGACCTTTGGGCCTTCCCAGTGCAAGTCTTGATAGAGACTTGCGTGAGACATTGTCACGGGCTCTGGGCCTCCAGTTGAACTCGCGGAGGACACTGCCATGAGATCCAGGCCCTCAGCTGGATTCTTTGGCTCTCTAGTGTGTGGCAAGATATCCTGTGCTTTTGCATTTGACTCTTTGAAGGAGTATTGTAAAATAATCGTATAATTATGTGTCCTGTATTAAATCTTTTCCTTTGTAAACCAGGCCTACAGCAATGTCTTTGTGAGAATTCTGCACATAGAATTTATATGGATAGAATGAAAAAGAAAAACCAATTATTTTTACAAATATCTATTTTGATTTACTTTATTGTAAAAAGATACGCTAAAAACAAAATCAAAGACTTTATGGATACAGATTTTTTTCAAAAAGATCTTACCTTGCTTTGATTAGTATAAACAGCCAACAAAGCATTAACAACTTCTATTTCCTTTTTATCTATTTGTATATTTTGCTTTTAAAATTCAATAATTCTTGTAGCTCTAACTCATTTATTTTAAATACTTTAAGATTTCCTATTTAATGAATAAGACTCAACTTGTCCACCTCTGTTAATTTTGTCAACTTGGCTATATCACAAAGTGCCCATATTAAATAGTATATCTAGAAATACCTGTTAGAATATTTCTGGGATGAGAGTAGCATTTGGCTTGGTAGAACCTAGTAAAGGAGATTGCCCCACCCTCTCCAATTGGATGTGAACCATCAATCTTTTGAAAACAAAACACAGAGAAAGGAGGAATTTACCCCTTTGTTTCCTTCCTCACTACTTGACCTGAGATATAGTATCTTCTCTTGGCCCTGAACTGGGATTTATACCATTGGCTCCTCTGATTCTCCAGCTTTTGTGCTTAAACTGATTTATACTACCAACTTTACTGAGCCTGCAATTTCTTATGTTCCATAACTTGTTTATAATCTCATAACAATAACTCTCACCCCATCTTTTTTCTCCTTCCACTCCTGCTTTTCCCCTCTCTCTCTCCTTGTCTCTCTCTTTTTGTGGGAGTATTTTTTTTGAGAGGGAGGGTCTTTGTAGTCCAGGCAGGGCTCAAACTCACAGCAATTTTCCTGTGTCAGGCTCCTGAGTGCTGGAATTACAGGCATCCACAACCCCAACCCCACCTTGTGTGTGCATGTGTATCTATATATCTATATCTATATCTATATCTATATCTATATCTATATCTATATCTACATCTACATCTACATCTACATCTACATCTATCTATAATCTATCTATATCAGTAGCTCTCTTTCTCTGACAAAACTTGAATAAATATACTCCATTAACCACTTGACAGGCAGTGAGATCACTTCCTCTGTCCCATTGTGCATAATGTTAGAATGAATAACCTGGTACGTGCCCTCTTGTGAACATGTGAATCTGCAGCTTGCAAGACAAGTACCTCACGTACTAAAAGCATGTGTCAATACCAATTATCTTTTCTCTTCAGATCCTTCATTGACCTACAGAAATACTTATTTTCATTTATACTGGGTTGTTGTGAGAAGGCAGAGAGGCTCTTCCTTCTTATTGTGTCCCCAGAGGCACAGACTTGAATTTAATGTCAAATGAATGCCACACAGCTTTCTGTTGACCTTGCACAAATCAAGGCTATAGATACATAATCTACCATCTGCTCACATCTGGCTTCACTGCCCAACCTTAACTTCACTGAATGTTTTCACACTTTTTTGAAAGATAAAAGTATATATGAGTAAGTCCCAGAGTTTGCTGTTTTAGCTAGCTAAATGGAGCATGATCTCGTGAGAAAAGCCAGATACAATATATTGCAAATGTGCCACTGACTCCTCTGTGGCCACAGGAAAGTGACTTTGCCTTTCTGCATCTCAATTTTTTCATTCAGGAAATGAAAGAACTCCTGTTAATATTCCTGCTAATTCAGTATGTAAACTAAAAATTCTTACAAATTTCAACATTTATTTAGAATCAAAACAATAGTCATAGATATAAATGGGCACTTTGACTATCACGGGTTATTTTTGACAACCCAAATATCTAGAGGCAACAGAATGATTTTATCCAAGAGTGAATCCATTGCTATCATCAACTTAAGCAGTCTTACAAATTACTTGAAAAAAACTGGTTCTATTCTATTCTGTGCCCATTATACTAACCTTCAAATACTGCATGTGATAATATTTTTGTCATTTTTGTATACATTTCCCATTCTTGCTAAGAAATAAGGTGATAATTTTACATTTCAGGTGAAAGTTTTTATGGGCCAAGATTATTTTCAGTTTTAGAAATATAAACAAGAAAAGTAAGTTATTATACCTTTCTGATACATATAATCAGAGATGACTTCTTTAATTTTCATAACACTTTTGAGTCATATTTGATTATTTCAAATGGAATATTCCTAGCCTTAATTCTCAGAAGATTCACTATCTATGCATATTTAAAATATGAAAATGTTCATTTGATATTACTCTTTTCAAAATCCCAGTAAAGCTTTAGAGAGTTCCAGGCCCACCTCATGCTCTTTAGAAGTTGTGTAACTGGAAGCCTGGAGAAGCTAACACCAAAATCACTTTGAATATGCAGACATTAAGTAAACAAACCATTTATAAAGCCAGCTAGTGAGGATGAGGATCCTTCTGCAATGGGGACACTGGCTAAGGAGACCCATAACCATAGAAATTGTTTGGAAATAGTAGTACAGTTTGGGAAATATCAGTCACTTTCCCATCATTAGGACAAAATACACAATGTCAGCACCTTAAAGATGGAGAGGTCTATTTGGCTCATGTTGTCAGAGAGTTCAGTCTGTGGTTACATGGCTGCAGGAAAGAAATGGTGTGGCAGAATGGCTAGTAGAAGAAAGTTACTAACCTGATGGGAGCCACAAAGCAGAGAGAAATGGCAGGGGCCTTCTAGCTCAAATCCTCTGTGAGCTAGCTCTTCAGATCAAGGTTTACCCCCTTAATATTAATACCACTTCCAACTATGAGCTCATCAATAGATTAGTCCACTGATAAGTATAGTGTTCCATGATCCAATTGTCTTCAAAAACAATACCTCTGAACACAAAAGACTTTTTAGGGTCATGTTAAGTCCAAAACATAACAGGCTGTTACAAAAAAGAAGGTATTCAACAGGTGGAGGGCAGGATTCTGAAGGTTGGACCCATGAAAAGGAGACAGAGATGCAAACTTTAAGATAGAACTGGCACTAAGACACCCATTTTTTTCTACTTTTATATTCCACCAATCCTGAAAACAGAAATCTGGGAGCACCAGAGGGAAGTCTTACAGTCCAACTACCAAGGCACCAAAACAAGGTAGAGAGACTTATTGGAAGAGAAGATTTAAAAACTCTGGGAGAGGCCCAGTCATATTGATTATTCCACTACCAAATGTATAAACTCTCAAAAATAATGACAAGCTGATTTAAGAAGACAGAAGACAAAAAAAGGACCCAGAGGAAACCTGAGCAGCACCTGTGCTTCATCTTTTCACTGTAAGAGTCTTTTTAGTTCATACAGTTGATAAAGAAGTCTTAACTTTTGGTAAACGTGGTAGCAGGGACATCTTGTGATCTCTGAAGTGCCACAGAATCATTAAACTAAAATATTAGTTCTTTTCTTCAAAAGATGAAGAAAAAATGGGTGAAAAAAAAGCTTTTCCTCACTCAATTCCAGAGATTTTGTGGCCTAGAAATTTTTTAGATAAACTGCTATAATTCAAATTCTGACCATTAGTGACCTAGGGATAGATACTTTTTGTATCCTATGTCTTTCTCTACATTCATTAAATATAACTATAACCTAAAACATTAAATGTGTTATAATACCAAGAAAATATTTAACCACAAATTAGCATTCTTTGTTCTTATACTGTTAACATCTAAATATTGCATAGACCATTAATATAGAGGGTTGCAGACTTCCCTTGCAAAACTGTAGCACTGTTATTGTTTTTATCTTCTACTGTTGAATCAAGTTGCAGTTTAACATATAGTTGATCTTTGACTTTCAAGGATTTAATGTTTGTGGTTTCAAGTATTACAAGTGACACCTAAGGTCCTTGAAGTATAATAATTCATCATTTCACTAGATTCAAATTTGAAAGAACATTCCTTGAGGATGATATAAGAGCTTGCCACCATCTGAACTCTGTGGTCTTCTACCCACCATTGTGTATTTAGCAAAAAGCCTGTCTGTGGTGAACAGGAACCGTTGGGGGTACACATGGGGTTAGCCTGGAATGCCATGAAGGAGACCAGCCCCATTCCAAGTCTTTTGTCTTCCTCTTCCAGTTTTCTCTGTTCCCCTTCATTCTCCTTCTTAATCCTTATAAGGTATTCATAAGAGAAACTACAAATCAGTTAATGATTTTACATTTAACCCTGTAAGGAATATTTACACTTAAGCAAGGACAGTTGAAAAGGCTAATGTTAACTGAAGTGAAAAAAATTCCTAGTGGGATAGAATATTAAGCTCACTTCCACTCAAGTGGTGGGAATTAAGACTATTTCATGGCAAATTGTAATATACAGGATGAAAACAAATTTCATACCCATATGGACCCTATAATGTGCATGAAATTTATTACAGTAAATAATTATTCCTTGCTAAAAGTAAAAATGTCATTTAAGCATATGGTTTCCAAACTTTAGTTTATATCACACTGTCCAATGCAACTTCCTAAAAATATATAGATTTCATATCCCTTCCCAATATTATATTCTCTAAATCTTAGAGCCAGAAATGTTTTCTTTAGAAAACTTACCAGAACTTTAGTCTTTTTATGGAACAATCTTTTTTCAGCTTTGTTGAATTCTCTGTGTTGTATGTTTGTTTTACACTTTTGCTTCTGGTCTCATTTTTTATTTTTTCTACTTTATTTGATCTTATTTTGTTATTATTTTTCTAACTTTCTGGGTGGATGCCTGGCTGATTAATTTTCAGTCTTTCATTTATTTCTCAATTATATAGATTTTAAGGGTATACATTCTCCTTCAAGATTATAGTTATACTCTATGAATTTTAAAATATTGCATTTTCAATGTCATTCAGTTAAACATATTTTCTAATTTTATTATTTTTCTATTCAATTTATAAATGTGCTCCTTATATTCACATATATAGGGACATTATTCTTGTCTTTTAAAAATTTTTATTGTAAATTTCATTCTATTGTAGAATGAAGATATGCACTATTTTGATATGAATCATTTATAAGCCATAAATAAATAAATTTTTCAAATTTTAGTTTATAAATGATTATAAACCAGCCTTTAAATACTTAACTAAGAGACACATCTTTTGAAGGATCCTTACTTGTTAATTTAATCTTCTGAGGTCCACTCTAATTTTTTTAACCTAGTATTTTACAATTTCACTTATATTGCTTTGCTTCGTATGTTTCTCTATTTATTATTATTATTATTATTATTATTATTTACTGTAGATTTCAGTTTCTTTTTCTGGAACATCATTTATGGAAAGTCCATGAGGCCAATAATAAAATATTTATCTAGTGAAGGATTGTCTTTTGTTTCGTTTGTCTTTACCATCGCAGAACTATTTTAAACTAAAGTTGGGCTTCAGGTGTTTTGGACTCTTCAGGCAATATGAACTTTGTGAATCCATGATAAATCAGGAAGGCTAGCTTGTAAGCATGATTTCTCAAGGACTTCTTTCCTTGTCTATTCCTGTCACATGCTAAGGGAACTTTACTTTTTAGTCTCTTGTAGTGGCAGTGATAGTGGTGATAGTGAGACAGTGGTTCAGGTTTCTTTAAGTTACTTCTCCCATGAAGTTGTTGTCTTTCAGGGTCTCAGTTTATGGACATGAGCTCTTCATTCAACTCCTCAACTTGATGGACTCCAGGATTGGATTTATATTCTCTGCATTTTTTATTTAATGAGAACAGAAACTCTCATCTTTAATTTTGCAAATCTTGCGTGGGTTTAGCAAGTTTGAATTTCAGTTTACATTCATTTGGTCCATTTCCAGTTAGTTTGTAGCATTAAAATCTTAGCTCCTATAATGTTTTAAGAAGACCATAAATATAGTTTACAACATTTTAAATTTTTTTCAATGGCAGACTGGACCAAAATAACCTGTTATAAGACCCCAAACTGGATTTTTCAGCTTCACTCATTGAACCTGACATCTCCACAGAGCAGAGGACATGGTCACCAGCAGATCTAGATCACGACTAGAACACAAAGAAGCTACCTTCTCCTTAGCTGAGAGATATCCCTGGGGTAGGTTCTGGTCACCCAGCTGAGACAAAATGCCTGTAACCAGAACATGTCATTGAGCTGGGGAAGAAAGGATGCAAGGAGGCCAAAACAACAGCGTACACTGTGCAAACAATTCTTTATTGAATCTTTATGCCACCACCAAAAGGTAAGTATTCATTCTATTTACCTCCTCTACACACACACCCAAATAATGCCTCAAAGAGGCTCAGTGAATTGTCTGTACAATTTCACTTAACTAAAAAGTCCAAGGCCAATTCAAACTTGTGAATCTTTGGTTCCATACTCCTTGTAACTAACTACTGAAACTCCTACCAGTTACTCACCCCTTAAATGGCCACCCACTCACATTGTCTCTAATGGAACAGAACCTGGTAAATGACACTTCTCATTAACAGAAGAGACAATCATATGAGAATATGGGCCAATCCTATGGGCAGCTTATGGCCAATGGCTTGGCAAATAGGTCTAGAATAAAGAGGGAGAAGACACTGGATTAAACCTAAGCACATCTGACTTATTTTTCATGTCTTCTAAAATGGGTTTGCTATCATTTGGGATCCTGAGAAGGTAAGTACACAATCCAAATAAAGGTGAACTGTTTGGGATGCCTTGAATTTACCCATGGTCAATCTCAATATAGTAGTCTTACCTGATACCCAAATAAAAGGAGTCACAAACTAACTACAAAAAGCACTGAAAGGATGACAGGACTTTTCTGAGCTTTCTAGTAATCAAAGCAGAATCCAGGTGAATACACAGTGCACACAACATTGCAAGGTTTCTCCCCAAGCCACTGGTGCTCTCCCTCCCCTAGAGTCCCACTCTTGCTCCCAGTCACAAACTGTCACTTTAATATTCCTTTTCAACTAGTCTCTCCCTATGTACTTTCTTCCTCCATGATTTGGGACTCTTTCTCAGGAAGTTTAAACTCAAACCCATTCTTAGCACAGAACTTTATATTCATCTTGTTTTGCCTTTAAAAATCCTTTGCTGCTCATGATTCATTATGCTAATCAGTCCAATCGGACCCAGTGAGAGAGAAACCTCAACAAGAAATTGGGAAGGCAGGTGAGAGAGGTTTGCACACACTTTTCATCTTTTTAGTTTCTCCCAAGTTTTCAACGTACATAATATAGGAGTATCATGAATAGAAGATAAATTTAATATGAAGTGTGAAGTGGAGGCTGAGCTTAAATGAATCATTACAGCAAACAATCTGTCCTATGAGAAAGAAGTCCTTTTATCTCCATAGGCACTAAAAATGCTTATTATTGAATAGGAATCCAATGTGCACAATTGTTCTTTGCCCTTCAATGTCTTTGTTTGTTCCCAGTGATAATGTCCCTGTAAAGCACTATTGCTAATCTAATATTGCATGACTTCCAAACCTTGGCACCTTTACGACCAGCTGCCATGGGAGGTGATTCAGTATCTGTGTGCAAGTCATTCCAGGAGAAACCCTGCCGAGGATACAGTGACTTGTACACACGCAGAGTTTAAGTCAACTGCCTCTCAGCAATAAATCAAACTCTCTGATAACTGACTTGGCAGTTTTTCATCTTGAATTTCCATTTGATTCACCAGAAATATCCCTTTGGGAAAGTCTTAAATGCTTCTGAAAATAAAAGCAAACTAAATTGCTTCTTTTGCAAAAGATAACACCAAGACTTTATTTGTTGAGAAAGAAATTGTTTGAATTAATTTCAAAGTTTTTTGTCTTAGTCTTTGTGGGGTTTTTGTTGTTATTTTTATCATCTATGTTTATCCCTTAAGGAGTAAACATCTTTCAGTAGCACAAAATGGGAGAGACTCATTCAGATAAAATCAGTTTTCACCCTACCCTTCAGCATGCTAGCACTCAAATAATCCCTATTGCCATCTTCTTCCTTTCGTTAATGCTACACCCATGACTCATGCTTTATGACTCACACACAAATACACACCTGCCTCTCTCCATACCAGCTCCTGCACCCCATGACTCAGGGCCTGGGGGGACAATGTCTGCCAACTATAAGATGCCTAATGGTGTGTTTTGTTAAATCTAAGATACACATACCTCTCATATTTTAATAATCCTTAAATATACTTCCCCCAATAAATTCTATTTTTTAAATGGCAGCATATGATTTTCTTGGTGACATATAAGCTAATTATACATTTTACAAGTGATAATGACTTATATTGCATGAAGTAAATTTACAGAGTACCTAATGAGAGCCACTTCTATATGTTTTCATGGAATATGTTGATGTATTTTAGTTAAAACTAAAGAGTAAGTGATCAAGTGATGAAAATTGAAAACACATAGTTAGATATCAATTTCCTATAAACTGAGAAATCAGACCTACAGTTCAAACAGCACATATTTATTGAGCATTTACTATTTGCCAGGCACTACTCTTGTTGCTCTGGATATAACAGTAAACAAAACAAAAACTGAACCTTTGTAGGGCTTACATTATACTGAGTGAAACACAATAAATGCACACTAAGTCAATTAATAATGAATGCCATGATATCACACAGGAGTAAACTAGGTAAAGAAAGGAGAAGGAGATGGGTAATTTAGATGAGATGGTCAGTGTGGTCTTCTCTGAGGAGGTGACACTTGCATAGGGAAGTTGTGTGTCTTGTAAGAGTACAATATTTTCAAAGAAGAGGTTGGATGCCGAGCTATGTTTGAGAAAAGAAAGGACTGTATGCCCAGTCAGTAAGTATGCGTGAGAGTTCTAGGAGATGAAGTAGGGCCTATCTTGTAGGATTCTAGAGGTCACTGTGAGGATATGGTTTTTCTCCCAAACCAAGTGTGATACCATTAGGAATTCTACATAGGGGACTACTTAGCTTCACTTATGTGTGGGTTTATATACTGCTGCACATGGGGAGGTGATGAGGGTAAGCAGAAGAGAGTGGTTGGTGAGGGTGAGAACAGAAAGAAAAATAAATAGATCACTACAAGGATCCAGGTGAAAGGTGGTGGTAGCAGTGAAAAGGGTGATACCAATGGAGCCAACAGTACTCTGGATATATTTCAAAGGTAGCTCTGTCAAGGTTAACTTGAATATAAATTATTGCATATGGAGAATGAGCAGTCAAAGATGGTGGCAAGTTTTTGACCTTAACAAATGGTAGAGTGGAGTTGTCAATTACTAAAATGGAAAGATTGCAAAAGGAATATAGGGTAAAAAAAATCCAGAGTTCATTTGGATATATGGAACTAAGTGTACCTAGTAACATCTAAGACAATGTGTGGCGAATTGAGTCTCTACTTTAGGAAACAGATAAAAGATGAAATATAAATGATGAGTCATTAACATTGATGTGAAATTTTTGGGTATATGAAATGAGGACTGTAGATTACTACTGTAGAGAGAGAAAGGGAAGCAACAGAAAGATTGGACAATCTACCATGAGTGGTTAGGTAGATGGGGTGAAATCAGAAAGGGTAACAGAAAGGAACTCTTTTCAGGGAAGTCAAATTGTAATCAAGACAACGTAGTACCTCAAAGACTAAGGGAAGGAAGTGTTTCAGATCAGTGGAATAACAACTTGGTCAAATTCTTCTGGTGAAATGAGTAAGATGTAGGCCAATATATAGACATTTTATTTGGAGGTAAAAAAAAATCATTGATGAGTTTTACAAGAGAGATTCGGGGGATTATAAAGGCAACAGTCCGGTTCCTAACTACTAGAGTAAGACCAGAAGAAGAAATGAAAAGACACCATTTATAAGCAACTCTTTCTAAAGAGATACAGAGTGAAATGTCAATGGGAAAAGGATATAGGAACTAAGAAAAGGTTTGCCTCTTTCTCTTTCTTTTTCTTTCTTTTCTTTCTTTCATTCTTTTTCTCTTTCTTCTTTATTTTTCTTCTTACTTCTTTCTTTCTTTTGAGACAGACAAAGCATGTTTGTATTCATTAAAGAAGGTCTTTTTTCTTAGATTCTTTTCCCTTCTCTAAATTATTTCTCTCTAAATTAATATACAACTGGAGGAAAATGTATAATTCATGCCCAAATTTGATATCTTTTTAAAGTTAATATTTACTCTTTTAGTAATGACTATCTCAATGGGGTACAGAGAACTAAATTTTTAAAAATATTCTGATCTTCTTTTGTTTCTTAAAAAAATGTTTGTGGAAAATGACATTTAACATACTTTTAATGAGGAATATAATATAAAAGTGCCTTATACCAGAAAACTTAACTCATTTCAGTATTAAATCATTCACAATGAGAAAATAAGGTCTTACTTTGAAAAGAAATGATATTAACATTATACTCCTCTTTTTAAATATCAGTGTTGACAGATAAGTTCTTCTCATTAGAAATGTAGAGGCATCTGGCATCTGTTACAAGGAATAGTTGACAGGAACGCTAAACACACTGACTCTATTTGTTATGAAAGATCTAGACTGAGTTAATGAGGGTTCTAGTCCAGTGGTTCACTGCCCTGGCGCATATTTGATTTACCAGTGTTTCTAAGCCACCTTCAGAGACTCTAATTCAGATGGCCTGTTTCAGGAAGCAGACATGACTATGTTTCAAAACCTACCCAGGTAATTTTAATGTGTAGCTGAATCACTATCTCTCATTTACTGGTTTTTATCTCAAGGTGAAGAACTTCGCTAAAATGAAATCTTGAAATTTTATCTCATTTCAAACATCAGAACACAGGAAATATCCACCTCCACTTGAAGTCATCTTGTCCCATGGATTTCTCTTCTGATCTTGAGCACTCTTGCCATAATTTTGTTTGCATGACAGTCTCCTGTGCTGCCCAGAGAGGTGGGCAGTGGTGACTGGCCATCTGTGGGTAGGCCTGATGCTTTCTCCTCTCCGCTGTGTGACTGAGATGACTACTTCAGGTCTCTGAGATGTCAGAACCAAATTAGTCTTTCTTCACTTTTTTTAAAAATGACATTTGACAGCAAGATAGGAAGAAGAGCTACATAGTCACAAAGCTTATTTAGGTGACTGTTGGAGGGAGAGTATAAAAGAAGGAAAAGCCACTGCAGACAAGAAAACAGAATATGAATGAAAAAGACCAAACTCAGCTTGAAGTTAGCTCTCTAGGGGAAAAATAATTTTTTATTTCAATTGCCAATAAATTCAGATGACAGTAGAGTTTTGGCTTCAATTTCAGGATAATTATCTCAATTTACTGTTTTGTTGATGACAGCAGCAGTACTTTCTCTCTAGAGAGAACAGAATACCACAGTGAGGATCTTGAACTAATGGCAGTTTTTCATTTCCATTTCCTCTCTTCAAAATTTCACATGGAGGACAAATAAACTCTCAGCAAAATAAAAAAAAATAAGTTCAAATAAGAAAATGCCTACAATTTAAACATCATTTCTCTACTACTTAAATCTTTGTTTATAAATACTTTAAATGAGTATAACTATGAGTATAACTATAGAATAGATGGACTCTACCAGATGTTGGCTACTAGTTTAGGTGGGTGAAATTGGATTGATGGAATTGAACACGCTCCTCTGCTGCCCCCAGGGTACACTGTCCTCAGCAGTACATGTGTGGGTCCTCCTTGATACTCGTTTCTTGATTATTTTCCTTCCTTTCTGATTTAGTTTCCTTACTCCACCATAGACACTCACACTCATACAGTTGTGGTGTTTTCTTCCAATCCATATTACCTACCTTTATTTTGGTAAATATTCATCCATGAACAATATACATTGCTTACTATGGATGCATTTTAAAATTTATGATAATGTTACTAAGTAATGAATTGCACTCATTTTTAAGGTCACTTAACATTACATTTTGAAGAATTCTTTATGGGAATATATGTTTTGTTTTTGGCATCTGAATAGTATTCCATTGCTTGCTTAAATCCTGTTATGGTAATCTTTTTTCGATAGAGTTACCATATATTTTTAAATGCCTATATTGTAGTCCAATATGTCTATACAGCAACTTAAAATTTAAATATTTCCTGCTTTGATTATTTAGATATTTTTAAGTGTTGTACTCACTCTGAATGCATACATGACTTAGTTTGCTAGGGCTAGTATAACAAAGTATCACAAATTGAGTGGTTTAAACAACAGAAATTTATTTTCTTATAGTTTTTGAGGCTAGACCTTTCTCCTTGGTGTAGAGATGGCCTCTACTCCCTGTTTTTACATAATCCTTCTTCTATGCTTATGTGTGTCCAAATTTCCACTTTTTATAAGGATGATACTCATACTGGTTTAGGGCCTATCCTAAAGGCCTCATTTTAACTTGTTTAATTTGATTTCCTCTGTAAATACTTTATCTCCAAATATGGTTTATTTCTGAAATATCAGAAGCTAGGACTTTAAAATATGAGTTTTAGAGAGACAAAATTCAGCAAAGTATGTGTGTGCCCCTATATATATCATATATCTATATACATATATGTGTACAAATATACATATATAACATATTTATGTTATAAGTGATGTATCTAGAATACCCATAACAGTTCTAGAAAATTAGAAAAATGCCACAATATATGAAAATACATATATATATTAAAATGTATATAGGTATACATACATTTATACATTTGTAAGTATATAGAGAGAAGTAGAATAAGAGAATTTTAAATTTTTAGGGAAAATTTGAAGACAAATACTTGAGAGGAAATATTGAACAAATATTTATATAAATCTGTTATTGCTAAATTACTTTCAAGATATATTAGACTCATATACATTGAAGCTCCTCTACATATATATTAGTTTTGTTAAGTATTTCAAGTGAGGACAGATTTTAAATTAATTTTTCTTCATAAAGTGAACATATTTTTAAGTTGTAAGCCTGTACAACAGTAATTTTGATCCCTTTCAGAACCAGATACAGTTCCAATGCAATACTGTTCATCAGATGCCAGCATCACAGGCGATAGTTTGCAAAAAGGAACTGAGGAAATGTAGCATGATAGCCATATACATATGTCCTTATAAAGCTCTGGATAACTTTGATGGTTTCTAATGGATTTTATTAGTCAGAGTTCTCTAGTGAAACAGTAGAGTGGTGTGGGGGGGGTTGTGTATAGGTGGGGAGAGAGGAGGATACAGAAAAACAGAGACTGAGAGGCAGAGAGACAAAGAGACAAAGAAAGAAGACTGACATTGTATTAATACTATATCATATAGCATAATTAATGAGCTAAATGAGTGAATATCTTAACTTGCTCTCTCTTTCTCTCCCTTTCTCTCTGTCTCTCTCTCTCTCCAAACACGTACAGACATACAACTTACATATCCAATTGCTTTTGTTTCTCTGAAGAAGCCTGACCAATACAGTAAGCTAAACTAAACTAAATTGAAGTAGGTATATGATTATACTTCGGATATTTTTCAAGAAACTTTACAGATTTTTAATTACATCTTTCAGAAGGAATCTAACTGTTCTATAGTCACTTTTATGGTCCAACAAGTAGATTTCAAACAGTTACTTTCTGAGGGTGCTGAGATATGAGCTATGCAACTATCATGAAACTTCTGAGTTATTGCAAAGGGAAAGGGTGTTTCTTAAGGGAAATACTGCTTCATCTTTAGCATGTAGCATTGAAAACAGGACTATACTTACTGTAGCTTGTTTTTATTGTTTGTGGTTCTGGACACTGAACCTAAGTTCTTCTCTACACACTAAACAAGTGCTCTACCACTATTTCCCTGGTTTGATTTTGTTTTAAGATTATACATGTAACTAAAAAGAGAATAACAGTTTTTCTGATTTTGAGATCTAGCAATTCTGAAAGCACAGAAATTCTGATGAGAAAGGAGATTCTAGCTAGAAATGGGGGGAATTAGCATGATTGGTATTTTCCTTACTAATGAGGGTCAATTCTATGACAGATACTAAAAAAGGAAGGCTGGAGAAAATAGACAAGTTTATGTTCAGTGAGCATAAAACTTTCTTATGGTATAAAATATGAGGATACTCAAATGTTAAAATACAGTCAAGAGTTTTTCACATTACACAAGGTGGCAATATAAGTCAGTAAACTTAAGAATATGATTATCAGGTAAGCTAATTAGAAAACGTTCCTAGGATGGCACAAAAAGCTACAGTGTACATTGTGAAAATGGAACTTGACCAGAGTCATAAATTGAACTTATTGTATTAGAAACTGACTTTTACATGGATCTAGACATATAAGATATTTTTCTAACTTATGATTTGGAAGACAAAGGCAGAGACTGAGATGAAAGGAAACACAAGTCAGAATAATCTACCAACAAAATTTTTACAGTTAAAACGTTTTGCTAGCAAACTACTAAGTGTCTATAAGGGACAGACAGAAGGCTATTGTGGTCACTTGTTTATTGTTTGCTGCTTGCTTTTGTTTCCTGACTTTGCTGCCTCCTGCCTGCCATAAAGTGTTTCCCATCTGTCACGCTATGACTTGGAACCAGCCAACTATAAACTGAAACTTCTATGAACTGTGAGCTAAGTAAACTTTTCCTCCTTTAACTTTGGGTGTTTGGTATTTTGTCTCAGCAATAAGAAAAAAGTAAGTAAAACTGCCCTTAAGAATTTTAGAAATGATTAGAGGAAACAGTCACAATTATTTCTAAATCACCTTATGTCTTTTGGGAGCTAGAATTTAACCTCAATTTTTTTTTTTTTTTAACCGATACCAGGGATTGAACTCACAACTGTGTGCTTGGCACTTATGCCACTGAGCTAAATCCTCAGCCCTTAACCTCTACTGTTAAAAGCCCTTCCAATAACTAAATTATCATTCCTTGTGAAAGACTCAAAAAGGATGCTGGCATAGGTTTTCTGCAAATTCCAAAGAAGGTATTGGGCATATTCAAAGAAAAGTGTATCTTCTGAAAGAATAGTAGGGTTTTGCTTATCACAGTTGAAGTAACCAATCACAAGCCACAGATATAAATGACATATCAACAATAATCTTCATTATTTCTCTACCAAAATGTGAAATTCCTCCCAATTTTTCTGTTTTCTCTTGTTATGCATTTACCCTGTAGCCTCAGTGGTGAACCTATGACATGTGTGCCTCAACCAGCTGTGTTATTGAAATCTCTAAAAGGTTTGCATCGCTATCCTATGATATATATCACTGATATATTGCTTTTCTTTCTCCATCAGCTATTTCTGGTTGAATTATTTATTTTTAACCATGAAATTCCCTTCAGAAATAACTATTGATCTCCTGTTAGAGCATGACGGTGACTCCCAGGCACCTCCTGTTAGAACTTTGAGAAACATTTTAAAAGTAAGAAAGGTTGGAGGCCTCAGGTCAAACTAGAAACCAAACAGAGAATGCAAAAATATTTGCAAACTTCTTCAGTCTGTGGAAGTGTTGCTCAGTTATAGTAACTCCTACTTTTACATGTCCAAGCATGAACTTTACTGAAACTGTCAGTATTAAAAGGTTCACAGTATATTTTTAACTAAAACATTTTTCCTGGTATCCTTATAGGTTTAGGAGGATTAATACACATTCCACATTTTCTGTTTTGCTTTTTTTCCTCTAAATAATTATATATATATACTTTCCACAGTGCCCTTGGTCCTTCAGACCTTCCCTGTCTCTGACAAAGTCAGTTGTGCTGTTATCCTTTTCTCAAAAGATGTCATTTCCATTTAATAAAACTTGTTCTTGTTATGCAAATATAATATGATTTCCAGCCCACCCTAGGTAATGAGTCAAAGTCTCATTGAAAAAAACCAAAGGTAAAACACTGCATTCAAATTTAGAACTCAGGAAGTAACATATGCTGTCTGGGATTTTGAAATAGATGAGAAGCAATAAAGGAAGGCTAGTCCTTCATTATATCTCTGTTGAAGAAATGCTGATATTTAGTCATGTGCTTTCCACACCAAAAGAATCATGCAGTCTATCAAATGAAATTTAAATAAATATTGATATTTATAAAATAGGGAATTTGGACTATAGACCATGGTCTCTTTATATGATCTGATCTTGTGACACTGAGTCCTTCACGATCTTTTGTTTATTCACCCTCTTTCCCTATATTTCTCATTGTCTCTCATTTATAAAATGCAATTTTAAATGATAACTCCACAGGAAATTCCATCATTTTTCCCTGTATCTTTATGAATATTTCTCAGTATTCTGTGTCCTTTGCCAGGTCATATAAATATTAAGTTAAGGAGGCAGGATAAACTGCTTTGGGTTAGAATACAGGAAGATGCAAAAGCAGCATAAGAACCAGACTTTTCTTGGTGAAATGCAGTAGCAAGAAAGGTTTGGAAAATTCTATCCCAGTATCTTAGTTATTTTTCTCATTTATGAAACAAAACACCCAATACCCAAAGTTAAAGGAGAAAAGATTTATTTAGCTCACAGTTTGTAGAGGTTCCATTTCATAATCAGCTATCTCTAAGGCAGGGTGGCCCATGGTAGAGGGGCAACAGTTCACAGTGTTGGAAGACAGCAAAAACAAGCAAGGGAAAAGAGTGAGAAAGAAATAAACCTCTTTTTGTGCCTTATATTGTATGTAAGTTACCCACTGTAGGATGGGTGTACACTCACACCCTTAATCCAAACATTAGACCATGAATCAATCACAAACTCAAAAAGCCTGTTCCCATGGCTGCCTGATGGCTTTGGGGGGTCATCTAGATACCAACTATAACATCTAGAGAGCAATGAGCTCTTTACAGATGAGTACAGAATGGGAGCAGTTTCTATGCCTGGCCATAGCTAGGTGAGCTGCTACATATAAGAATCTTTCTCAGGTGATGGGAAATAGCCAGGCCTTTTCTGAATGCCTGGCCTGACTGACTGAATTGGAAGTTTGAAAGAACTCAGTAAAGCAAGTCTATTTATGCAGTCTTTCCCTCACTGAGAAAACATCTATGGAGGAGGGGCCAGGGAACAAAGTGCAATCACAGGATCTGATTATTTTCATGGTGATTGGCTTCTGAGGTTATCTAAAGCTTCAGTCAATCCCTTCCAGTGAAAATACCAACAAGAGAAAAAATGCTTCAATATTTCTTCATCTGCAAGGTCTGAATACTCTCTTTCCTCTACCTCTATCTAGATGTATATATAGAGATGTATAATATAGTACTCACACACATATACATGTGTACACAAATTAATAACTTTACATATGCATGTATTACATTGTATACTATAGTATATGCATATAAAATATGAGAAAGGAAAATGTGATCAAGAGAAAATTTAGATGAAATAGAAACTCAGATGATTTAGTTGTTACAGGCATTTAGTAGACAGATACTTACAAAACAATTATTATAAATTTTTCAAAGAATTTGTAGGACAGTTCATATAGTGAGTGAAGAAATGAAATTTTTTCCTAATTTTCTTTGAAAAAAAATGGAAACATGATGAAACAACAAGGCAGAAATTCTGAGACTGAAAAATGCAATATCAGAAGTCAAAACTGACTGGGTGGGCTTAATAGCATATTGGACATTGTAGAAAAAAACAACTAATGAGACTAAAGAAAAGTGAATAAGAATTGCCTAAACAAAAATAAAAATAATTTAACTAAATGTAATACCCATAACTGTGAAAGAATGTCAAACTGTCAAATATAATTGATGTTCCAGAGGAATGGAGTAAGAATGCCTCTTCTCACCTTATAGCTCCATTGTCTCTCCTCCTTTCCCCAGGCTATGTCTGTAGGCAATGTGAAACAGGACTGGGCACAGATTACAAGATGATGACAAACTAAGCGTCTCTAAGACATAAGCAATTGTTACCACCAAGTGCCTGGAAAACAATGAATCAATAATTAGAATGCAGTTGTGACTACTTTATAGTTCTAATTTTAAAACTGAATAAAATGTGATAAAGGCCAAATTCTGAAATTCTGGGGTCAAAAACAAAAACAAGAAACACTTTACAAATAAACACTTCATTTAATCAATTTATGAATAATACCTCTCATTCCTCTAGATGGCATTTTAAAAATATAAAACCAAAACATCTGAAGAATAAAGTAGTAATATGAAAATCTAGAAATGGTCCTCAATAATTTATTCTGTCATATTTAAAATGTAATGGCATAGAAGCTATCCGATGTGGAGAAGCTGTTAAGAATTCGTCAGTGAATGTTGTTGCACCAGATGAGGTTAAAATACCACCATGAGGAAAACTGAGGAGGCTGAATGGTGATGAAAAGCTGGCCTGATCCTTACCAGAAGGTCTACATGGGTAGGGCAAGTTTATAGCCTCCACTGGCAAGAGTAGCGATAGGAATAACTACTGCTGGAAGCTAGTGTGGCATGCTTTCATCTCTGACAAAATGATGCAAGGCTACTGGATAGATCAAAGATGTTTCAACTTTATATAATTGTTGTAAAACTAAACAGGAAACATGTACATTACATTCCATAAAATGAAATATATTTTACTTCATTTCTCATCTTGTCAGTATTTGATGATTCTTTGGCATAGTGATCTCACTTTCCTTCTTTTGAAAAATTTTTATTACTATATATATTTTGTATTATATAAATGTTAGCTATGATTTTGACATAAATGCTCTTGTTTGATGGAGAAAACTGGTGACATTTCCTGACTTGATCACTAATTTTATGTGATCTTTGGATGTAACACTGTTCTTGGGCAGATGGGAATGAAAATTAAAAAAGAAAACCTTTGAAGATTTTTGAAGACAATGACAAACCACAAAGTCTTTTAGATCACAAAATATTCCTGCAGTACTGCATTAAAAGGAGAAATAAAAGAAAAATGCAAGAAAAGATGCAGAAAGGGCTTAGAGACTGGGGAGTGACAGAACATTGGAAATAAGCATATTTAATTGATGACTGTGTTATGCAGAAAAGAAGAGTGAAAATTACGAAGAAATGGACCTGCGTATAAAATTCTAGGAGTTACTTTAAGCAAGTTCCATCGGAGGTTACTGTAACTTGTATTTCAGCACCAGTCACCTGCTGCTCATTCTGAGAAGTTCCTAAGACTACATTCCAGAGCTTTCCCCTTGGATCATTAAGTCTCCCTGAAGAAACAATCTCTGTCTTTCAAAAATCTAGGGTGAACACATCTCCCCTTACTTTCAGGCTGAGATGAGGAAGAATATAAAGAAAAGGATTATTTACCTTCTCCTAGCCCATCTTCTTTCCCTAGTGTCAACAGTCACTAGTAATTCTGCAGAAGAAATGTGCATCCACTTTAGCATCTTAAGAGCTTAGTTCCATTCTGAAATGTGGGATTATTTACTGGCTGGCAAGAGAATATAAGGGAAATTCTATATTAGACATTTGGTCTGATCATAACCAAAATTTTTCTAGAAATATTGTTAGTCACAAAATGATTATTTCTCATCAGATCACACTTTATTCATCCTGCTTGACTCTCCACAGGGTCAAAATAAGAGGTGAATGAAACTTAAAAATACAATTTTTATTTTTTTGTGCTGGGGATCAAACTCACAACCTCACCGCTGAGCTAAACCCCCGGCTGTAGTAAAAAAAAAATTTAAGTGTTTTGTAGCTCATCTTGGACAGCAACTATATGTGGTAAAAGCATAGCAAATGATATCCAACATTAACATCACACTCAGACAAAGTGTTATATTGAAAAAAATAGAAAACTTGGGAAAGAGTAATAAAGATTTTCAAAGATTTACTTGCTTTTTAGTCAAATTATTAATGGGCATGCAAAAAGAAAATGATTTGAGAAGAGAAATTTGCTGAGTACCAGCTGCTGCTGAAGTCAACTAACTGCAGTATTCCACTTGCTGTCTCATCAGTTACACATGCATAAACAAGAAAAGTTTTACCACCTTACTTTGAATTGTCTTCTGTAAGACATCACTGTGGACCAAAGTTATTGCATGTATAAATGACATAAATAAGCACATTTCCAGTTAAATTTCATATGAAAAACATCAACATCCTCCCTAATTCTCACCAACACTGACTGTAGTTCTCAATAAAAAAACTTTGCTATACTTAAGAAAGAATTTCTACTCTGCATTTAGTGATGTGTCCCCTTGACTGGACTGTGAGCATCTTCTAGGACCAGACCAAGACTGTTACTTTTGTGTCCTCAGCACCCAGCATAAAGATTGCTATCCAATCGGTAATAAATTCTCAGCAAATATTACCTGAAGTATTGGCAAGGAGGATGCAATTATCAGAAAGTCATGTTGTATGCAAGGTATGTTGGAAGTGACTAAGATATCATCATCAGTCTTCTTTGGACAAAAATTTTAAGGGCACACTCTTAAAAGAAACAGAAGTAGATTTAAGAATAGTAGAGGTCTTTCCATTTGTTCGAGTGAGATGACTCAACATTATAAAAACATCAGCCCTCTCTAACATAAATTTTTAACAATGCCAGTTATATACCTATATAGCTTTTCTATGGAGTTAGAAAAGTTCTTTGTAAAGTTAATGCTGAAAAAGAAAAATTGTAAAAGGAAATTTGTCCTATCTAAAACATGCTATACTCTAAATTCTTTGTGATTTATACATCATAGCATCAGTACATGACTGGACAAAGAGATCACATTAGTCACTTTCTTGTCACCAGGGCAAAATACCTGTCACTGGCAAATTAAAGGAAAAGAGGTTTATTTTGGCTCATGGTTGAAGCCTGTGGTTGACAAGCTCCAAAGCAGAGACAGTACAGTGGAAGGGATTGGTAGACAAAAATGTTCACTACATGAAGGCCAGTGACAGAAGGCAGGACCTAGGGCATAATATAGCACTCTAGCTAGTGCTTCTTGGCCTTTATGACCAAGATTAAGTGAAGAATATACTCTTCTAAGTCATGCCCCCAGTGGCCCACTCTTCTGACCAGGCCCCACCTCAGAAAGTCAGACTTTTGGGGGTTCATGTTAGATCTAAATCATAGCAGAAACCAAAGGAAAAGAACAGAAAGTAGATCTACTTACGAAAGTTTAGTGTATAATAAAGGTGCATATCAAATTAACAGAGCAAAGATAATTCTTTTAACCATCATGGCCACTTGGCAAAAGTAAAACTAGATGTATAATTTACTCTGTATATAAGAATAAACTCCAAGTAGATCAGGAACTTTAATAAATGAAACCATGTAAGTATTAGGAGAAAAAAAGCAGATAAATTTCTTTTTAATCTCAGTGTAGGAAATGACTTTAAATATGACTCAAAATGCAAAGGCAAGGAAAGGAAATATTGATGAAACTGCTTTAAAAATTACATTGCAAGCATTATGAAGTTAAAAAGCTACTGGCAAAATGAGAAAATTGTTTTCCGTATAAGTGCCAAAAAATGGCAGAAGTCCTTAATGCATAAAATGATTTAAAAAGTGAAGGACAAAGAAGATAAAACCCAAGAGAAAACTGGTTTTAAAAAGTTACAAATAGATAATTCACTAAAAATACACAAATGACTGTTAAACATATGTAAAATTGTTTAAACTCACTCATAGTTGAAGAAAAGCAAATTAAAGCAGCACCAAATTGCTTATCATCAGATTGGAGGAACTGTAAAGGTACTAAAGTACACCACTGACCAGACTGTGAAGAAATGTGAATTATCTTATATTGCTAAGAATGCTCATGATAACAAATCTAGACAATTTGTGAATATATTACAAATCTATGTATGCACTTACCCATACTTGACAGAGCCAATGTCATAAATATGGGCATACTTCTAAATTGACAGAGACTTAATACAATTCTAATCAAAATCCAATAGCATTCTTCACAGAGGTGAAGGAAACAATCCTAAAGAACCAGAATAAAAATAAATCCTGAGTAAAAAGAGCAAAACAGGAGGCATCACAATCTTGAATTCGAAGTTATATTAGAAAGCTACTGTGATAAAAACAACATAGTACTGCCACAAAAACAGATATTAGGATCAATAGAACAGAATAAAGAATGTGGAATCACTCCCAAGCACATTGAACTGTTTGGCCTTTGGCAAAGGGGCCACACTGGCAAAAAGATAAACTATGTAATAAATGATGTCAGGAAAACTGGATGTCCACATGCAGAAGACTGAATGCACACCCATATCTTCCACCATGTACACCCATATCTTCCAAAAATTGAAATAGATGAAAGAACTAAATGTCAACACTGAACCTGTTGGAAGACAAAATAGGTAAAACTCTTGAAATCATAAGCATGAAGAAGGACTATCTGAGCAGAATCCTGGTTGTAGAAGAAATCAACATATAGGATGATATTAAATGACAAAGCTTCTCAGAAAAAGAAACAACCAACAGAGTGAAAAGACAACGTACAGCATATAAAAAATTTTGCCAGCAATTCTCAGCTAGAGAACTGATAACTACAAGAAAGAACTCACCAAAAAAAAAAAAAAATTCAAAAGCTCCCCAAAATAAAAGGCCTGATCAAAAAATGGGCAAGGGAAATGAATAACTTCACAGAAGTGCAAGTGGCCAATCAATATGCACAAAGAAGTTCAGCACTGCTGATCATTAGAGAAATGAAAATAAACACAACACTATGATAGTGTAGAAGAATACAAAGTCAACACTTAAAAATCAATAGCATTCTGATACAAAGTCAACACTCAGCAATCAATAGCATTCCTGTACACAATAATCTCACCAAGACAGAAGTTAGGAAAACAATACTTTTCACAATAGCATCAAGAAAAATGAAATATTTAGGAATCAATCTAATGAAGTAAAATACCTTTATATTAAAAACTATTGTTCCATGAAAAAGGAGATTGAATTTTCTGGTATCCACCAGAAAATGGAAAGCTATCCTTGTTCTCATGTAGGAAGAAACAATATTGTGAAAATGGCCATTGTCATAAAACCATTATATGGATTTAATGTAATCCCAAACAAAATACAATAGTATATCACACAGAATTAGAGAAAACAATCCTAAAATCCATTTTGAGTTAATGAGACCTAGAATAGTAAAAGCAATTCTGAGAACAAAGTCAAGGCAAGGAGCATCATAATACCCCAACTTCAAATTATACTACAAAGCTGTCACGGTACTAGCAAAAAACAAACAAACAAACAAAAAAGCAAGAATCAAAGGAACAGAATAGAAAGCACAGAAACAACTCCAAATACTTTTGTCCACCTTATCTTTGACAAAAGGACCAAATACCTTCACTGGAAGAAAAATAGCCTATTTAATAAATAGTGCTGAAAAAAATGGATTTCCACATGCTGAAGATTAAATCTAGATGTATATCTCTCACGACGCACTAAAATCAAAATGATTAAAGATTTAAATATTAAAACATAAACTTAACTGCTACAAGATAAAACAGGTAAAATTCTTGAAGACATAGGTGGAGGCAAATTCTTAACGAAAAAAAAAACCACTGGTTACACAGGAAATATTACAAAGAACAACTAGGATCTCATCATTTGAAAAAGCTTTTGAACAGCAAAAGAAACCACCAACAGAGTGACAATATAAGAGAATAGGAAAAAAATCCACCAGTTACTCCTCAGACAAAGGATTAGCATCTAGAATATATAAAGAACTCCCCAAATTTAAAGGCCCAATCCCAAATGGGTAACTGAAATGAATAGACACTTCATAGATAAAAAGTACAAATAGCAAATAAATGTATGAAAAACATTCAACATCAGAGCAACCAGCCTTCCACCCTGGTAAGCGGCTGTGGTCTGGCAAGCTGCAGCCACCCCAGGGTGAAAAGCAGCAGCGTCTCCTGAGATCCACACCATGTTGGAACTTAGGGTGCTAGGAAACCGAGCAACCAGCCTGCTGCCCTGGTAAGCAGCTGTGAGTCTACCAGCATGCGGGCTGAGAATCGAACATCCCACCCTCCCCTACCTCACCTCCCATTAGCAAATGGGAGCCAGAGATCTGAGCATCTCTTGGGAGGTTCACCATAGTAATATAGCAAATAAGGGAGATTTCCTTCTACCACCTCTTTGAAGGCAAATATTTTTATCACTGTTTTGCTTTGCCTGATTAATGGTATTGCTCTATTCAATATTCTGTTTTGATAAGTTCTATAATATTCTGTATTTCCTTTGATTTTGCTATACCTGATTGAAAGAACAACTATTGTGAAGATGAGATATACTATGGTACCTATTGCTGTTATCCTGGTAACCTGCTGTGAAGTTCTGTACCAATTTCACTACAGTGTCTCAATTGGCTTTATTCTAGCCTGTTCTGTTGTATTTTACTACCTTCAAATTAATAAAAAAAAATTTTTTAAACAAATTTAACTTGAAAGGAGAGACTGAAAATCAAAGGAGAGAAAGCAATTGCTCCATACAACAGGAAATCAGAAAATAAGCAAGGGTAACTTTCCCATCAACCAAAGAATGGATAAGAAAGATATGGTATTTTTGTACCATGGAAAGCTACCCAACTATAAAGTAGAATAATTTTGAGGTTCTTGTATGTAAATGAATGCAACTAGAGATAATGTTCATGGGTGAAACAGTTTGAACTCTTACGGGTGAACCCTAGCATAAAAAACAGGTGTTAGAGGGATCAAAAAAGCACAATGTATATTATAAAAGTGATAGGGGAGGAAACACTTGGGAAGAGAAGGTAGTAACACTGTTAATTCTTACTATCTTGGCTTAAACTTTTGTATTGTTTTCACAATTTTGTTAGGCTTGATTTTGTTCTGTCTTGTTTTGTTAGATTTTACTGTGTCTGATGGTATGGGCAGCTATTTTTGAATATAATGGGACGTATTATGGTATTCATGGTTGTTTTCCTATTATCTTGCTTTGAAGTCCTATAACGTTTTCATTTGTTTGTTTAATTGGCTTTATTCTGTTGTGTTTTGTTTGATTTTATTATGTGTGATAGTATGGACAACTGTTTTGAAGAAAATGAGACATTACAGAAACCATTGTTCATTTCCTATTATCTGGTGTTGAAGTCCTATATTGCTTTCATTCTTTTGATTGGCTTTATACTATTTTGTTATGTTTGATATTGTTGTGTGTGAAGATATGGACAACTATTTTAAAAAAAAACAAGAGACATTATGGTAGCCACTGTTGATTTCCTGTTCTCTTGTTTTGAAGTCCTGTGTTGCTTGCATTGTTCTATTCTGATTTTCTTTGTTCTGTTTTGTTTTGTTTTATTCTTTGAAATAAAAAAAGCTATAAAAAAATTCAACATCATTGATCATTCAAGAAATACAAATTAAAACAACACTGAAATTCCATCTGGCTCCAGAATGAATTGCTATCATCAAGAAATCAACCAATAACAAACACTATTAAGACTATGGGGAGAAAGCAATCATTCTCTACTGTTTTTATGAGTGTAAATTGGTACCAACCCATATGGAAATCAGTATGGGGATTCCCCAAAGCACTAAAACTGGAGTTTCCATTATGCCCTTGTTGATACCTTCCCAAAGGAGTTTAAACATCATACGACAGTGATATATGCACACTCATGTTTATAGCCATGAAATTTATAATAGCTAAATCTTGAAAAAAGCCAAGATACTTATCAATAGATGAATGGATAAAGAAAATGAGGTGTTTGTGCAATGGAATACTACTCTGCCATAAATGAGGATAAGCTTGAGACATTTTTACGTAAATGAATGCACTCTGAGACCATTCTCTTAAGCAAAGTAAATGTGACACATGTTTAAATATCACACTATTTCTTTTATGTGAGAAATTTAAAGCATAAATAAGGATCAAAATGGATGATAGATATTGGGAAGTAGGAAGAAACTGGAAGGGGAACAAGGAAGGTGGAGGAGGAAATAAGGGATAAGTAAAAAAAGGAGAGAATAGAAGGAAAAAAAATAAAAGCAACCTGTGATTAGAGAGGTGTGGGAAATTAAACAGTCTTGCATCTCAGAACTGTGCAACCCTGTGCTATCCCCATGCCACTGAGGGGTGGGAGCAGAAGGTACTCACAGCACCTCCCATATTGCTCATGGAAGTTACCAACCACAGCAGAAGCAGGTGGCATGGGACTGGGAACAGCCTCTGTCTCTGTCTGAAAACAGCATAGCAACTGAGAGAGAGACACTGAGAAAAACAGGGTAAGGAGTGGCAGGCTGCTAAGAGACACATGGAAAGTACTGGCTGAAGACTTTGGACCCAGGCCCTCATGTCCATAAACCATGATGAGCCCCAAATCTAACACAAACTTTACTGAAGACTTGGTAGTGTTATTCAGCAGTTTCAGACACTCAGTGGACAACAGAGGAATTTTGTTTTCTTATTTTATTTTATTTTATTTTATTTTATTTTATTTTATTTTATTTTATTTTATTTTATTTTTCTTCTTTTATTTGCTGGTTTGTTTACCATTTCTTTTCTTTTCTTCTTTTTTTGTCTTTTACTTATATTTATGTTGTAATCTATTATGTCTTCTTTCCCCCTTTCCTCAATTTACCTCTCTAGACTTAGAGTTAATAGTCTCTCTAATTTTTCTAGTCAACTTCAATAATCCCTTGTTTACTTCTTCATTAATTCTCTTCTGCCCTATTCACTAGGTTCCCAAAACTTGCATGGGCATCCTTCATCTTCCAGCCTTCCTTCTACTTTATTTCTTTCAGTTATCTCTGTTGTATCTACTATCCTTCTTAAATTTCTCCTCCATAGGGTAAGATCATTCTACCAAAGGGAAACATTTTACATACAAACTCCTAATTTATGATTAGTTCTGTTATATAACTACAGATTTTGCTTCTATGGTTAAAGGTAAAAAAATTAAACCTACCATAGTTTGTCAGTTTCTAAACTGTGCTTGATGCTATAGTTAGTGCAAATTATACTACTTTAGCTAGGATGCAATATCTGTTGTAATCAGTTGTTCTGATTTCTGTAACAATACTAGGAAGTTCTCAGGTAATAATCTCACTTCTTCCCAGCTCCTAAGGACTAGGGACTAAGCCAAAAACATACAAACATCTCAATCTTAATTAATTGGAAAGGTAGGATCTTGTGACAGATACAAAGCAAGAACCTCCTACACACAGAAAACATCCCAGAACAAACCTTGCTTAGAGATGCCTTGATACAATTGATAAATCTACCTACTAAAAATTTTATAAGGATCAATATATAAAACAAAATAAAAATTTTTGAAATAGAAAATGACAAGACACAGAAGCAAAATGCAATCTCAGACCTTCAGCCAACCCAAAACAAGTCCAGGAGACAATAAGATAGAGGAAAATGTAAGACATACACTTGACATTTCTGAAATGATAGCAACCAAAGAAAAGAAATCCATGAGGCTATAAAAGAAATCAGATAAGAAATAGTCTCTGAGGTAAAAAAGAAATGTCAACATTTATAAAAGAATTGCTCAGCAAATCTAGAATAGAGATAGATTAAAAAATAGATGATCAAAGGAAGATGATGGAAACTGTGAATGATCATTATAGGAAAGAAACAATGCATGCAACAGATTCAAAGAGATAACCAGGAAACTAAAAATTTCATTTAAAGCTGGCAAAACTGGTTGGACAAAACTGAAGGCACACTCTCAGACCTTGAAGACAGGATCAGGGTGAGTAATTGTGAAAGTAAAGATCTCTTTAAAATAACAAAAATCAGGAAATAACAATTCAACAGCTGCAGGATAACACAAAGAAAAATAATATAAGAGTAATTGGCATTGATGAAACAACAGGAGTCAACAAAAATGATATAAAAAGATTGTTTGCAGAATGCATAACAGAAAATTGCCCAAGCATAAGAAAATAATCTGACATATAGATAAGTGAGGCACATAGAACTCCAATTAGCCATAACCAAAATAATGGTACACTCAGATATATAATAATCAAGATCCCAAAAATTCAGCACAAGAACAGAATATTAGAAGTTGTTAGAGAAAAGAAACAGATCATCTATATATATATATAGGAAAGCCCATCAGAATCACAGCAGACTTCTCAACCCAAATTATCAATTCAAGAGGCGCTTCAAGTGAAGTATTTCAAGTACTGAAAAAAAAAAAACTTCCAACCCAAATTAATGTAACCTACAAAATTATCTTTCAAAATTAATGGAGCAATAAGATACTTCCATGACAAAGAACAACTGAAAAAATTCATGACCACCAAATCAACACTACAAAGAGTACTTAAAAATATTCCAGACAGAGATAAAAAGAACTACAATTCCAAGAACAACAGAATGAAACCACCAGGAAGGGCAAGTGATTAAACAGAGGGAGTAAGCAGGGAACCAAGAATAGGAAAATAATATGACAAAGACAAACCAATTTATATCAGCTATAACTGTCAGTGTAAAAGGCTTCAATTCACTGGTCAAAAGAAACAAACTGGGAGAAAGGATCAAGATACAAAACCTAACAATATTCTATATACAAGAAACACATTTAATTCAAAAAGAAATACATATACTGAAAGTCAAAGAATGGAAAATAATACTCCATGTGATGGGAATCCAGAAAAAAAAAACCCAGAGTAACTATCCTATTCACAGACAATGTAAACTTCAAACCAAGACTGATCAAAAGAGATAAAGAAGTATACTGCATTCTTGTTAAGGGAAAACTACAAGAAGAAGAGATAACAGTTATGAACATACATGCACCAAATACAAGGGCACCCATCTATATAAAACAAATATTAACAGACATGAAAAAATCAAATAAGCAATAAGACAATGGAAATGGGAGACTTTAATACCCATTGTCACAAATAGATAGATCAACCAGACAAAAAATCAGCAAAGAAATATCAGAACCAAACCATATCATGAACAAATAGTCTTAGTAGATGTTTACAGCCTTCTACCCAACAACATCAGAATACACATTTTTCTCAACTACATGTGGGATTTTTCTAAAATAGAGCATATATTAGCCCATAGAACATGTTTAAGTAAATGAAAAAGAATTGAAATTGTCCCATGTATATTATCTGACCATAGTGCAATGAAATTGGAAATTAATGGCAAAAAAAATCACAAAATAATCTCATGTCACTTAAAATAATACAGCCATGGTCCTCCCTATCCCTACTCTATAATTTCCCAAACATGATTCAATCATCAGGCCTTATATTTCTCATGCTTCTTATTCTTTCCAGCTCAACTCCTAAAACAAGGACAAGTCCTACCTATACTTTTAACTTTTACCCTTTCAGATGGGGAAGTAATTACCTCTGGTAACACCACCCCTCCCAACTCCATGCTCATTTTTCAGATTTTTCCTCACCATGGCCCTCATGGAATAACATATTTGATTCAAGGACACTTCTGTCTACCTTTTCTGGGTCCTTTAATTATGAGAGTGATAGTGAGGCATCCTCATATCACCTTGTGTTTTTTATTTCTCCTATCTAGGATGCGAGCATTTGCCAATGAGTAATTCCTTGTCCTGGCTGAAACACCTGGTACCAGCTTCTACATGGACATCCATTGTCACCCCCCAACCTTCCTGAACCCCCAAACAGCACCTTGTTTCAGCAGGAAGTAGTAAGAGAGAGACTTCGCCTTTTTCCTAACAATACAAAGACAGGAATGAAAGAGTTTTGCCCTAAAATAAATTACAGGACATTATGGCAGTGGAAGGCCAAATTGGGGATGTTTACCCTGAGGTCACTTCTTCCTTCCCCTATGACAACTTCCTTTTTCCTTTCCCAATGCGCATGAAGAAAATTCCAGTCAGCTCCTTGCACGTCATCAATGCCAGCCCTAAGCACCACCCCTGCTCAAAGGTTATATATATATCCTGTACCCCATATTCTGGTCAAAGGAGACAGCCCAGCAGCCATGGGTTGTGTGTGTTCCTTTCCATGTCCTCAACTCAATAGACATGTTCATTTTGTAAAAAGAAAGAAAGAAGAAAGAAGAAAGAAAGAAAGAAAGAAAGAAAGAAAGAAAGAAAGAAGAAAGAAAGAAAGAAAGAAAGAAAGAAAGAAATTACAAAACAAATGGAAACTAAATAACACCATCTTTACCAACCAATGGGTCACAGATGAAATTAAAAAAGAAATTAAACAATATCTACAATTTTTAAAAAATGCAAATACAACATATCAGAATCTGTGGGATGCAATGAAAACAGTCCTAAGAGGGAAATTTATAGTGGTGAATTCTCACAATGGGAAAACAGAATGAACACAAATAAACAACCTAATGTTGCACCTCAAGCTTCTAGTAAAAGAAGAGCAAGTCAAGCCCAAAGGGCACATAAGGGAAGAAATAAATTGAGATCGAGCAAATGATAGAGAATTAATGTGTCAAAGAGTTGTTTCTTTGAAAGAACAGACAAAACTGATAAACCCTTAATGAGTCTTATCAAAAAGGAAAGACTTAAATTCATGCAATAAGATATGAAAAGGGTGAAGTCACTATAGATTCTATGAAAATTCAGATCACCAATACCTACTTGGAAAATAGTTACTCTCATAGGGTGGAAAACATAGAAGAAATGGGCAGATTCCTAGATAAACATATTAATTATCAAAGCTGAATCAAGAAGATATAAACATTTTGAATAACCCAGTATCTGTCACTGAAACTGAAAACATTAGTAAAAACTTACTAACAAAGGAAAGCCCAGGTCCTGATGGATTCACTTCAAAGTTCTACAAGAAATTTAGGAAAGATTTAATACCAATATGCCTCAAACTCTTTAATGAAATAGAAAGGGAAGCAATACTCCTTAACTCATTACTGGAGGCAAGAATTACCCTAATGCCAAAACCAGAGAAATACTCAACCAAAAAAAGTAAACTAGAAGCCAATTTCCTTAAGGAACATAGATGCAAAAATCCTCAATAAGATATTAGCAAACAGAATTCAGCAAATCATCAAGAAGATTATACACTATGACCAAATGGGATTCAGTTGTACTATTAGTCTCTAGTTCATTTTTAAAAAGTTTGCACTAATATCAATTGGAGAAATATTTTGCCTTTATCTTGCACCCTGAGCAACTACTTTAATATAACTGTATGTGATATATTAATTATTTTTATTCTCCTGTTAATTGGTTGTGAAATTTGATTTTACCTTTTTTCCATAAAATTAAAAAAAGGAGAGTCTGTGCCATTTGTGGACTGTGAGGCGAGAGAACCAGGCCTCACAAGGAGGGGATCCCTACCTGGAAACCAGAGCCATGCACGGCCCACTGCCAGAGTGGGGACAGCCACACCCAAGCCTCTCTCTGTGAGTCAGCACCATTTTCAGACTGCAGCGGGGGAGAGAACCAGACCTCACCAGGAGATGATCCTCACCTGGAAACCATAAGATTTTCATCATTTTCTTGGGTTGGGTTTTATTCTCTTTTGTTTTGTGTGATTATGTTAAGTCTAATGGCATGAGAAGCTATTTAAAAGATAGCAAGACATAGTATGGTAGCCATTTTGGATTTACTATTAGCTTATTTTGAAGTCCTTTATTGTGTTCATTATTTTGTATTTATTGTCTCTGCTTTATTCTGTTCTGTTTGATTTTTTACTATGTCTGAAAGTATCTGCAGCTATTTTGAAGACAAGAGGCTTTATGGTAACTATTGCCGATTTTGTAAGGTTTTGAAGTCCTATATCACCTATACTAGTTTATCTTGATTGATTCTATTATTTTATTTTCCTTGGTTTTATCTTCTTTAAAATAAAATAAAAATGCAAAAAAATTTTAAAAATGAAAACAAAGTTTTTATAAATAAGGAAGGAAGAAGGATTGAAGGGAGGGGAGGGGAATGAGGAAAAAGAAAAGAAGCAATATATGTAGAGGTTTGAATACCCTATGATGAATGTGATAGTTACATATGAAAAGTATGCCAATAAAATTAATTTTAAAATAAATAAATTTGTGGTAAGCATAAAAAAGAAAACACTGAGATTCCAGAAAGAATGATTATCATCAAAAAATAAAATAATAAAAAATGCAGGAGATATTGGGGAAAAGGAACCTTTCTACACTGTGGGTGAAATGTAAACTAGTAAAGCCATTATTCAAATGAATATGGAAAGTTCTCAAAAAAACCGAAACCAGAAATTCCATTTGGACCAGCTGTTTCCTTCTGGGTATCTTCCTGAAAGAGTTAAAGACATCGTATTACAGTGATACATTCATGACTTTGTTTATAGCAGCACAATTCACATGTCCATCAACAGATGAATGGATAATGAAAATGTGGTTTTACTCATAATCGAGTACTACTCTGCTATAAATAAAGATAAATTTGAGTCACTTTTAAGACAATGGATGAACCTTGAGACCATAATTCTAAGTGAAACAAATCAGACACACAAGCCAAAATATTACATGATTTCTTTAATATGATAAACCTGGACTATAAATAAAGAGCAAAATAAAAGATAGATTATAAAAAGTAAAGGGAAAGATCTTTCCCAATGTGCAAGAGGATCAAGAGATGAAAGGAGAGAATAGGGAGGAGAGAGAGAGAAGGAGAGAAATGGGATGACAAAGAACTAAGAACATACATATGTCAACTTCCCACAAGGAATGCAAACTTTTTTTTTTAAAGGGAAAGTTATCAATAAAGGGGAAAGGGAGGGAAGGGAAAGGGAATGAAATAAAGAATTAATATGTATTATGTACATTCATTAACTCACCTCAATGCATGTAATGATTATTTACTACACACATGTGCTAGTCAAAAAGAAAGCATTTGAGTAAACAATGGTATTATATACATGTAGTAATAAAAAGAAAGCATTTGTATAAATAAGCTAGCCAAAAAGAAAGCATTTGTATAAATATTCACAGGATACAACTGCACAAAGAATAAGGAAAAGTACAAAAGCTTATCTATAGTGTGCTATCTATATGAATAAATAAAACAAAATAATACATAGAAATGCAGGGTGAGAATGGTGGGAATGGTTACCTACAGTGACTTGGGGAAAATAAGATGTTAAGAATGGGTATCGCTGAAAAGAAAGATTTGTGCTAATATTGTTTGGAGAATTTTTAATGCCCATATTTTGCATGAGTAACTACTTTAAAGATAACTATACTGAATGCATTAACCATTGTTATTATACTATTATTTTGTTGTGAAATGTTTTAACTTTTTCCATAAAATAAACAAAACAAGACAAAAATGAAAACAAAAACAAAAAGTAAATCCTGGTTGTCACATTTCCTAGAAATAACTGAGACTCATCATAGGAACTATTGCAGGGAGAGTTCAGGTTTCCCTCAACTTGTATTTTTGTCTGTTTATGTGCTATGTTCCATTTAATATTTTATTGCAAAACAAGACAGAAACAGGACTGGCACTGAGTTTGAGGTCAGCCTGAACTATATAGTGAAAGCCTGTCTCAAAAACAAAAACGCAGGGGCTGGGGATTTAGCTCAGAGGCATAAGTGCCTGCCTTACAAGTGCGCCATCGTGAGTTTGATCCCTGGTACTGGAGAAAGGGTGGGGGGGAACCAATGAAAACAAAAACAAAACCGTGAAACAAACTTTTCATTAAAAAAATCTGGAAATTTCCTATGAAAGACACTAAATAAATAGGGCATTCCAAATGGTCCAAGATTGATCTAGAATCACTGATTCAAATTATATTTTGCTTATGACTTAAATTTTATGCAAATGGAAATTTCCTACCATGATAGGTGTGCCTAAAGCAGAAAAACCTTATGAATACACTGCAAGGGAAAAGAATCTGTTAGCCTCTTTAAGTTATTTCTGTTAAGTAAGTAATAACGAAAGTACATTACAAAACATTGTTTTTTGGGACTAGTAAGCTTGAGAGATTCCAGGCCAACCGGAATAAAATATTTTGAAAATTAAAAAAAAAGAATGAGGATTATCATGTTTTCATATATGTCTGATTTTTAATATCATAGAAATATTTAACATAGCTGAAAATTAAACAGTAACCCCAACCAGTACAAAGTAGGGCCCAAAATAGAATAAAAAGAAAAATAACCTAACTATATTACTGATGAACAGCATAGTCATACCGAAGCAGCTCGTGAGTAAAACAGCTAGCCTCAGTATCTGTAAAATAGCAGTTCATTTTCATACATAGAACTTTATTTTTTAAAAAATTTTATTTAGAAAGAAAAAATACCCAGCCAAACAAAACAGAAAAAAGGGTAGCAACAATACAGAATTCCAAAGGAAAAAAAGAAAACAACAACAAAAAAAAAAACCACTAGGAAATCACTAGTTGATAAATTACATACTGTCATCTTGGAAATAGTTGTTCAGGTTACAAAATTAAAGCATACAAAGTAGACATTCAACAGTGAGACTATTAACAGTTCTGCTCAACAATCTAACAAAAACAGTAGTATGGTCATCTATTTTCCACACTTAAACATACATGCAGTTATAACCTTTAGAGCACTTTCTTTTGCTCTCTCTTTTACAGTAGCAATTATGCTTTTTGGGTTTTATTGCTCCTACAGTTCTTATTACTTTTTTTTATTTTAAAGAGAATAAAACAAAAGAGGGCAGAACAAAGCAGATCAGAACAGAACAACATAAGCAACACAACACTTTACAACAAGACAACCGGACATTAAAATGTCAAAATATCTCTTTCTCTGCTATAGTTGAGCATAGTTTCAGATAAAATAATATCAAACATAACACAATAGTATAAAACCGTTCAAGAGAATGAAAGAATTACAGGACATTCTGAACTGAATAACTATGATCCATAGCTACTACAATATCTCATTTTGAATAAAAAGATTTGTTTATACTATCACATATATTAAAATCCCAATAAGACACAACATGATAGAACTGATGGTAATAGCAGAGTAGAAGCATGGTAGGACTTCTAAGCAAGATGATATTAAATCAGCAATGGCTGCCATAATGTTTTGTTTTCTTCAAAACCGCTGTTCATACCATCACGCATAATAAAGTCAAACAAAACAGAATAAAACCATTCCAACTGATGAATGAAAACATTGAAAGGCTTCAAAGCAATGAAATGGGAAATCATGATTACCATAAAATTTTATATACTCTTACCAACTCTCATACTAGGGAGACGTACGGTATTTACACATATGTGTTTGGTTTATTTCACTTATGAGTATGGTCTCAAGTTGTGTCCATTTATTTATAATATCTCAATGTGATCATTCTTTATAGCTGAGTAGTATTCCATTGTATAAAAATACCACAACTTTTTAATTCATTCCTCAGTTGATGGGCACTTAGGTTGTTTCCAAGATCTGGCTATTACAAATTGTGCTGCTACAAACATGGGTGCACATATATCACTGTGGTATGATGTTTTCAGTTCTTCTGGGAATATGCCTAGAAGAGGAATAGCTGGGTCAAATGGGACTTCCATACCCAGCTTTTTGAGGAATCTTCAGACTGACCTCCACAGTTGCTTCACCAGTCTACACTCCCACCAACAGTGCAGAAGAATCCCTTTTTCCCCACAGCCTCTCCAACACTTGTTGTTGGTAGTTTTTTCTATCCTGGCCATTCTTTCTGGGGTGAGATGGAATCTCAGTTATACATAAAACTTTAAAAAGTCAGAAAACAAAAACCCAGGCACATATATTGTTTTCTGTCTAGTAAAACTGGCTTTCACAGGTATATGAGTTAATTAAAACTATAATTATTCATTCAACTAAACAAATTTATTTTGGGCAATGAAATCAAGATTTCTCAAGAGAAGAGAACTACAAATAATGTTGAAGAAGGTCCAGTGATGTTGGTATACAAATCACAGGTGTTAAAATGGTTTTTAATAATATATAAACATAGGCATTTAAATATATATGTGCATAGATACATGATTTTCCTTTTAGAAGGCTTTCAAAACAATAGCACCTAAATCTTAGTTTTTAAATATTATCCTCTAATGAGGAAACCAAGGCTCTTTGAAAAAAATGTCTGATTACAAAGCTGAAACAGGGTTATTAAGATGCAAGGCTGGAGAGCCTTGTGGTGCCAAAGTTATAAAGTGCTAAAAATAAATAAATGCATACATACATAAATAAAAATGTATATGTGGGATACCTATGAAAAGCACAAAGATACATTCTTGGAAGAGCTCAATTATTAACTGAAAAATAAAAAATATTAATGGATTTTAGCCCAATAGAGTAAATATGCATTAGCGCCTACTGACATAAGACCATAAACTATAAATTAACACAGTAATGAACAGGTGTTCCTTTCATTAAAATTCTAACTAGTATGCACAAAAGGAACAAATTAAATAGAAACAGTTTTAAACTGTCAAAGGTTACAGCAATATTTGTAGGCCAGACTCATCAGTGATTGTTAAAATTAGTGGGTAAAAGATGAGTACTAGATATTTGCAATTTCAAAATATCTTCTTCACAAAATATATATTAATTATTATGGGAAAATAACCTCACAGTAGGGAAACTTAAAAGACATGATTTTAACCAAAAAGAAACAGCAGAAAATTATTTTATATTTAATATTCTGATATAATAAAAATGGACACATTATTTTCTAGTATTTCTAACAGTGAAAGAATAATTTGAATTTAATCATGAGGCACTACTTAAAGCCTCAAATTGAGAAGCATTCTGTCAAATAACTAGCCAGACTTCAACATTATCAAGATGATAAGGACCAAGAAAATCTAAGGAAATATTCCACTTACAAAAAGACTACAAACAGATAACTAAATATAATATAGGATCTTGATCAGATCTTGGACTGCACACAAACACACACACACATGCACACACACACACACACACTCATACACACACACAGAGTAAGTGGGACTAGTGATGCAATTTGAATAAAGTTTTTGGATTAATTACTACCATTAATATTATTAATATGAACATATCATGAATATTTAAATTTCCTGATTTTGGTAATTGTATTATGTGAGATGTTAACATTTTGGTAAGATGTAAATGAATATAGAAAAGTTATTGAACTATTTTTATAAAATTTTTGCAAATACATTATCTCAAAATAAATGATTTTTAAAAGACTGAGAAACCCCAAACCAAAATTTTATAAATACCTTAATGACAGCTCTACAAATATAAGTGGTCACTGGGAGGTATAGTGTGTAAAGTTCTTATGGGCTACTTCACATTATAGTCAAATCAATCTGTCCATTATTAAAGGAGCAAAATGCTAAAGAAATTAGGTACTAGATAAATATTTTGGGACCAAAATGGGGATTAGAAGGGTCAAAAGTTTCAGTCCACTTCTATAGTTCAGTTGAACTATAGAATAGAAATCTCTGGCTGCAGGGGTGAACTGGAAAGTCCTCAAGGCAAGAAGCACAGAAGAAAATTTTAAAAGACAATGGTTACACACTTGGTAATTTACCCTTTTAGGGCATTGTTCAGCCACCAAACACTCTGTCTTACCCTACACATTAGCTCAATCTTGCCATTCTTACCACTGCTTAAGAAGTACTTTCATTAGAAAACTACTCAAAAACCACAGAATAATGACTACTTGTATACCCACTATTTATTGAGCCCTTCTGATATACCAGATACTTAACTGTGTGCTTTTCATGTAAAATCTCACTCAATTTGGAGGATACTATCAAATAATTGATCATCAATAACCCCAAGTATCATAGCTTTCAAATACAGTCATCACCCCAAATTCCTGAAATCCACCAACAGAATTCTCTAATTCTGTGCTATTTGCCTCTCTACAGTCTGTTGCCTTATGACTACCTCAAAACAGAGTAACTCTAATCCATCACTAACTTCATGTCATCAAGGGTGGGGCAGGATATAGTTTTTTATTTTTATTATCTGAAGAGAGCTTTGGATTACTGCTCTTTGTGACTGTATTGGGCACCTCATACATTCCAGAATCTGGTTATTTAATGTATTCTTTAAAGGAAAAGACAGACTATAATGGAGAAATGTATTTCTAAGACTCTAGCAAAAATTTTCAGAAACTAGTAAAGATTTTGTCTTTCAATGGGAAACTTATTTAAAGATTAAAGTCTTGTAATCATCAGTCTTTAGCCAGTTTCCAAGCTTATAATTGTGGTAACTGTAATCAAAGATATCTCTAAAGTGTTAGATTTATAAGAGACAACATTTTTTGATCACCATGCGGTAAGGGTTGACTTCAAGGAAATTGAATTCTTTACTCATTTTAGCCCTGCAGTCAGTTCCCTTTACCTCTCCATCCTTCTTTCCTTTCTCTTGTCATTCTCTAGGATAACACCCTCCCAAGAGAAATCAGGCTGGGAATGTCTGGATTTATCTAGAAAAACAACTACAATGCAGAACATGTAGCATTCTGCCCAAAGTGGCAACAAGGGAAATGAATTATCACTAAAGAGACTTCCTCAGTGGCCACAATCCATGTGGAAATGTTCAAGATTTAGCGCATTGCATCCATATTTTTAAGACTATTTAGACCTAATGTCTCAAGAAGCAAAAGCCATGATATTTTCTTGATAAATCCATATAACTACTCAACTAGGATATCACACAAAACATATTTGTAGGTATGACATATATTTAAATTTGAAAAGTATATATATTTTTAAAATGTAGGATCTTGTCATTGCTTTGGATTTATTGATGGGAGGCTATGAAGAAACTTTAGGTTCATCCAATTTGCTTTGAATCAGAGCAGATGAAGTCTTTATAAATAGAACTTTTTGGCAGCTCATCCATTTTTTAAAACTGTTAATATCCTTTAAAATTTCAAATTTCAATATTACACCATTAGAAAATTGTGTTATTTAGTGCCCTGAAATGATACAAAACTGACCCGAGGCAGTATATGGAATTATGTGTAAACAATGAGATTTTTCCTCCTAAAAAGTAAGAAATCTGTGCAAAGCAAAAGAAAGGAGAAGCCTACCAGAGTTGGTTCACAGAAATGAAGGTCTCAAGTTCTTCCCTTGTAATAAGAGAAGTCACATAGTAAGTTCTGAAAGCCCTAGAAGGCGAAACAAGGAAGGGGTATCATCAGCTGTGAAATTTATGTTGTAGGTAAGAAGCGCTAAGATGTAAAATACTAACAGTTGGTATAGCTCAGCCCCTACCAACCTGATACTCACTTTAAAAATATAATATGACATCTCAACGCATAAAATTTTGCCTCTATGAAGTGACATCCCCTTGACTAGTAGAGAGACCAGCTGCTTAGCTGGAAGTTGAAAGCTGTGGTACAAGGTACACAGGTTTAGAATGAGTGGGTTAATTTGCTTTAAATGAAAAAAATGGGACAGAGAGTAGGCTAAATTACTGCAGTACATGTTCAGAGAAAGACTTCTTTGTAAATAAAACTCTATACTTAAAAAGAACCTTTCTTTTTTTAATGCTTTAAGACAGGAACTGAATCAAGGTGAGGTTAAAATTTAAACCTTTGGCTTCTTTTGCAAGAGATTTTAAAGTGAAAAGTAGAACGTTTTCTAAACATGTCTGCCAGTCTATTTTCTCTTACATATCTCATGGTGCATAGTCAAACTTCCAGATTTTCTTTCTTCTGAACTCCAGTAAATGTATCTTTAGAGTAAAATCATTAGAATTCTACTAACTTGAAAAAAAAAAAGAGTTTTGTGGGCAGACTTCTAATGGAGGAGAAATTGAATGTGTTGTCCCTGGAACATGGCTTCCCTAACAACTTGAGAAAACCTAATAATGTAGAAAAGACTGCACAGAAAGTGAAATTCTCCAAAATACTACAACTTGTTAATTCTTTTCACATAATCTATTTCATTGTTGGGAAGAGTTAAAGTAAGAAAGCATACGGATCTCCTCTTGACTCCTCATGGAAATCTTTGTAAGGGAAACGGATTATAAGCATGCAGAGAAGTTTCCAACGTTTGCTTTCTCCAAGTTTTCTGACCCCCAACAAAATCAGGAGACTACCAAGTTATCTCTAAGAATCCTGAGAACACAACCACCACCTTAGATTCTATGGACTGTGCTTACAACAATTAGTTTTACCTTCAAAAATGATGGTAAAGTATGAATGAAATTATGGACTTTGAGATAAATGATCTTAAAAATTTCATTTGGTATGAATGATAATTTTATCAGATTCTGAGCTTGGAATAAAAATCTTTTCAGATTGATGCCTTATATCCTAAAGGGTCACTAAGGAACTCTGACTGAAAATACAAGAACAAAATTAGAACAGGAAACACTGTGAGAAAACAACAGAAAAAGACTAGAAAGGAGAGAAAAGAGAAGAAAATAAGAAAAAAGAGACATATGTGTATCAAACATTTCCCATAGTGTTGGTTCAAGACTTTCATGATATGAAGAATATTCCAGAAAAACTCTTCTCTCAATATAAATATAAAAATAGGCTTCACAATTTCTGTGGAAATGTTTATTTTATGATGTTTGTTTTTCTTTTTGGTTTTTTACTGTGCATCCATCAACCCTCAAAATATAAACTGTGAGGGATCCATGAATTCCTTGAAATAATATGTAAAATGCAGTGCATGCACGTGTGTGTATGTGTGGCAGTCTATGGTCATGTCAGTTTATCAAATGATTCACTTGCTAAGAAGAAGTTAAACTGGTACACAAAAATGATTTTAGCTTGAATCATGATCTCAAATTCTTGGTTCACTTAACCATGGAAAGAGTTGTTACTTTATTCCTGAGGAAGTTCATGCATGAATGTCAGATCTGGAAAAAAAATTTTCAATGCTGTATGGCATATTTCTTTGTATTCACAAAGAACTACAACCTAAAACAAGACCTTACCTGAGTGCCCACTCAGCCCCCAGAGAAGTGGCTGCTGGAGAATACAGCTGGTCAGGCTGGTCCCTTGCTGGGAGGTAGCTGCAGAAGCCCTGAGATCACTGTCACCCTACACTGGAATCACTTAATGCAAATTCACTGTCTGTGTCACTTGCCTACAAGAAACAGATTAATATGACTTTCTGGCCTCTCATAGTTATAGTTCTCATAGAAAATCAATAAATTGGCATTCTTTCAGTGCTGAATCTATGTCACAGTCTCTAGCTTTGACCACAATCTCTTCTCTTTGACCCATTTCTGAGTCTAAAAGTCAGAGTTAGACCCTGGGCAGAATGGATGCCTCTGAACACTTATTGCTTTCTTCTTGAGTATTTTGTTCAAGCTTCACTTCCTCAATCAATACTCTCCTTTAGACATGAGTGAGATTTGATAATCTTTAAAGTTCCTGGAAGTCTAAGATTCCATTTGGTTTTTGCTATCACCAGTTTTAGTTTCTTTACTGAACACACTTAGCCAGTAACATAATTCAGCATCTCTCTCATTATGACTTGCTGAAAACCTCTCATTTGATGTAGACCTAGTTTTCAACTTGATCGCAGTGTACCATATTGACCATTCATGCTTTTGTTTTACCACCTAGTTTGCCATCACAGTCAAACTGAATGAGGTTGGTCCATGGAATATTTTCCATAAGCAGGTAGTTGGTGAGAGTTTTTCCTTTGTACTCAGCATAGGCAAGCCAAAGTCCAATTAGTTGGAGGCAACAAGTGATAGCCACTCTTTGGAGAATGCTGGATTGTCTGTTAATATGATAGCATCTACCTCCTCTTGTGACACGTCTTGGAATCTACTTCTCAGACTTCCCTTTTCTGTGGGGTTTCAGGTAAGCTTGACAGTGAGAGAAAATGAAGCAAGGTTGGGAAGGCAGAGGGACAGAAAGCCATTAGTCCCAAGAGTACTTGTCACAGGAGCAGAGGTTCATCAGGTTTCTTGAGTTGCTTACTCTACTGCTTGAGAAGGTGCCAGTTGGTAGAAGATTTTTTTCTGTCCAGATATTAAAAAGTTTACCAGCCAACTTTTAAGAACATCCACAGTTTCAGGTTAGGTAAACAATAACTCTTTCCCCAAATTTCCAGCTACACAGCCTTCCTGATCTTCACTGTAGTGATCTCTTCATAATAGCGTATTACTGCAGGCCCTAAATTTCTTTCTATTAAGTCCCTCTATTCCCATGATAATTGCTAAACTCTAACAGATTCAGATACCAGGTAGTAATGTACCTACATTTTTTTTCAGTTTCTTGGAGCGATTGTATGGGATAAAAACTTTTTCAAGTAAGGAAACCTTATATCTGTTATTTTTCATTTTAACAAGGCCAGATATTTTGCTATAGAGGGTTAAAATAATCCAAAATTTCTTGTTCTTTAGAAATCAATAATGATATTTCCTTGTATTTCAGTCTTCTTTCTGGGTACTTGCTAACTGAACCTAAGATGACTTTTTGAAATCCATATGATTTGTACTTGGTGTTATGATTTTTATTAGCCTTACTCTATCCTACAATAATATATGAAAAATTTTACTTTCAGTTTAAATCCTAGTGGGAAGGTAACTGTAATATTTATTAATCATTATTTTAATGTTTATTTGAGTAAAGAAACTTTTCTTTATTGAACTTAATCATTTTCTTTTTATCACAGGGAAATGTAGATAATTAAGTATAATATTAAATTCTAACAAGTATTTAAATAAAAATTTTCATTGACAGTCCATTTCTACTAATATCCTTAACTCATTGGCTCTGAAGAATAAAAGGAATATAGACATCACGTCCTTTTGAAGAAGGTCACATTAAATGAAATGCTATGAATCATATAAGAAATTTAAAGGGCTTCACCAAGATGTCTTAAGTAGATAGAACATTGAGATTTTCATGAAACATGGAACTGGATCCCAGGAATGGGCCATCACCCATCTAAGTCTTCTCACCCTAGATGTCAGTTAACAAGCACAGGAAATGGACATAACTGATAGCACATTTCCTGTGCAGGGTCTTCTTAGCTTTGTTTGCAATAACACTTTGGAGAGATGTGCCAGGCATTCACAGTCATTCGTATTCTTCTGGCTGTGACATTTTCATCATGTTTGAAACAGAGAGAATATAATTTTTCAGCAGCCTCCTCCTCCATATGACAAAATTATTTCAGTGAAACTATGAACTGATACTAAAATAGTGACCAAAAATACAGTGAAAATTTTTTCTTTATTGAGCATTATATGTACAATAGTGTCAGAAGTAAATAAACAGACATTATTATACTAGAAAGGAATGTTCTTGATTTAGAACTTTAGAGTTAGGTACTTTAGAAAAGGAAAATAAATCTCTGTATTAGTCTGTTTAAATAATGATTAGTTAATATTACAGTTTCTGCCTTTGAGCTTTAGTTTCCACAAATTCTAAAGTTTGGCATATAAAATGAAAAATCAAAGTAAAGAAAGTTCTGTTTGACTGTATTCACAATCATTTAAAATCTACACAAGAATGTATAAAGATACAAACTATAGCTGAAGAAAGTCCTAGTGATTCTGAATTATTACAAACTTACTCTTGAAACAAATACATGTGGGTGAGTCATACATGTCTGGACCAATTTTACATCTGGCAGTTCTCTAAATTAACTTTCATGTGGAATACAATGTTCATTGAAGAGTAAATTCTTTTAAAAAGCTAATTTGGAGCATACGCATATATAATTAAAATGCAACAGTAACTACTTTACTTGTTTAGATCTCAAGCCAAAAAATACTCTTTCCAAAGGGAGTATTTTCCTACTGAGAATGTTTAGACTTGCAGGCTATAATGATAATAAAAAGCAGACCGACTTTTAATTAGTTTTATTATTGTTTGAACCTTCTTTAAAGGCAGACTTCTTTGTTGCCTGAATCTGGGATAGAAGGGTCCCACAGACCCATCTCTGATATGCTCCCTCCTTTAACTTGATGAAGCTGGGGTGCAGCCTTGTCAGATCCATATATTCTTACACTAATCTTCTTTTTAAAACTTCTTTCTTTTTCTCTGTTTGAGACAAGATTTCACTACGTAGTTCAGACTGGCCTTTAACTCACTTTGTAGCCCAGATTGGCTTTGAACTCACAGTGATCCTCCTGCCTCAGCCTCCCAAGTGCTGGAATTACAAGTGTGCAACCACCTGGCTTCTTACAGTAATCTTGTATACTCCCACCACATTAACCAGGGAGCAGATGGCGTTATCCACTTGTACTGTAGAAGTTTTTTACAGAAACTTTCCTTGCTCAGGAATTATACATGTGTCTTTGCCAAAAGTCTTCAGAACAGAACCTCAATCCCTGACCAGGGATTGCCAGCTTTCAAAGAGTTTATGTGAGTTCTTGTCCCTATCCCTCCTATCTCTCCTGTGTAAGGTGCATCAGTACTTCACTCCCCAAAGATAACATTTCTTCTTTCATGACAGCTGTTGAATTTAAGGGGCAAAGGCTCATTGTACCTGATACAGTGTTGTACATTTTCCTCCCAAAGGAAATACATAGGAGTCAAAGTGTTTCTTTTTTCTTCTTTCTAAAATACCTGCCATTTAAAAAATTTCTTAGGTGAATGCATTATCTTACCTTTTAAATTTGTTTATATATCTTTTAAGGACTATGAGAAATCACTAAATATGTAAATATAATTGAAAAGCCATTCCCCATGTTTTTAGTATTAATAAGCCTTATTTTGCCTTTATGAACATTTAATCTCCTGAGCTTAGATTTGTTGTATTCTGGCTGAGAAAAATAACTTCAAACAATTTTGGTCTATTGCCTAGGTTGCTATCCAAGTGTATTTTATAAAAAGCCAAATGAACAAACAACAAAAGAAAGAGTCTTCTGTTTGTGACAGGTTAACCCCACCCAAATGCATACAAGCTTTGATTCACTGACTTATTTTACAATTTATTTATATGTCATTTATTACTGTCTGAACATGTATTACATAATCATCTATCATATAAATAGTACTATTTCAGCTTCAGATGTTTCAGAAATTGTGTTGAGTGTTGGCGATATAGTGATGAATATGTCAAGAAATAGTTTCTGGTTCCATGGGGTTTATAATCTCTTAGTGATCTGAGTTTGTATTCTTAGATTCTAGATTCATCCAGTTACTAAAGTAATCTCAGGAAGCACACTTGCAAAACTTTTCATAAAAACTAGTTTAACCAAAAACTTCATGATATATAATATATAAGCACATTTATTTTGAACACAAAATCCATTGGCTTAACTTAATGGAAAAGAAACTGGCAAAAGAAGCTAGGAATACTGTTTTCAGATTTAGCATACAGAACATCATAGAGATGGGTAGACGTGGAGCTGAGAGATAATACATAGGCATACAGAAAATAAAACATACTCAGAGGTTTTATCAAGTCAGAGTTGAAGGATCATCAAGATAATTTAATTCATATTCAAACTAGAAGACAAAAATGCCAATACTTTTTTTCCTGCTCATATTTTATTGCTTTGGTAGTGGTTTGATGTTTGGTTATGTTTCATATTTATCCTGGCACAAACTCCACTACAAAATTTCCAGGGATTTCTACACAGTGATTTTACAAAAAGAATTAAAAGATATTTTTAAAAGAAAGGATTCTAACACTTGGAATAGAATTTTTTTAACTCTTTTACTTTAAAGAGCATAAAACAAAACAGAACAGAACAAAGCAGATCAGAAGAAAACAATGCAAGTGACACAGGGTTTCAAAGCAAGACAACAGGAGATCAACAGTTGCTACCATAATGTCTCTTGTTTTCTTTGAAATAATTGTCCATTTATCCACACACACTGAATTCAACAAAACAAAATAATATAAAACTCATCAAAACAAAAGAATAAAAGTATTACAGGCCTTCACAACCAGACAATAAAAAAATCAACAATGGTTACCATAATGTCTCTTGTCCTCTTCAAAATAGCTGTCCATACCATCATATATACTGAAATTAAATAATACAAAATGGACTAAAACCAATCTAAACAAAGAATAAAAGCATTACTGGACTTCATAGCATGACGACAGAAATCAGCAGTGGCCATAATAATGCCTCCTTTTCTTCATGGAAAGAATTTTAAAGTGACACCCTACCTTTCCTATTAATCAGTGCTGTTGGATTGCTGTTCTGGTTTTATATGCTGCAAAGACATTATAATTCTCTTCCTTATCTGGAGCACCAATCAGGGTGTAGGAGCTTCTGGGTAGCTTCCCAAGAAGTAAAATCCATGCTAACAAAATGGTAATTAGTGATGATTATTTCCACAAAGACATAGAAAACAACTTTTCAGAAGCACAATCAGTGGTCAGACAGTAAAGCCTTGTTATGTAGTCTGGAAAGAAAAAACAGTCACGACTCTCCATACTTAGTTCTTAAATAAGGTTTTGTACTCAGAACTGTGAAGTCAGGTGAGAATAGTCTTTCATACATTTAGCAGCTACTAGAAATGCATTATTTATAAGAATTATAAAATTTTTTCCTGATACTAGGTTGAAAGTGGATAATTTTACAAGTCAGAGTCTGTATAAAAGAAACTAAGGAGTAGAATGAATTCTTACATGGGCTGATTATTTCACAGGAAATCAAGATCAAGTGCAGGTGGATGTAATAGGATTCAAAGATGTATGTTTATCAGCTGAAAAGGCATCGGCCTTTTCAGCTGATACTTGGATACTTCTTTTTTAAGAAGTATCCATTTATATGTTATTTGAAGTACTTCATGGTGAGACCCTATAAACTCTCCCCCTTTCTCCCTCACCGCCATTCTTTTATCCCTCGTCAGTATGCTTAAGTTTCATTTCTCTACCAAAAAAAAAAGCTGCTTCTTTTCCCTTCAACCAATTTGGGGTGGGCCATATTACAATACATTTGTTTGCAACCTTTATGTATTGACTAGCTAAGAAACAGATAGAGGCCTTGGGGTGGTTATGTCAGGGTTGCTGAGATTGAGGAAAAGAATGGAACAGAGAGATGGAAAACAGTGATTGCAAATTATACCTGCAGGGCAGCTCTTCAAGTACCTGCATTATTTGCAAGGCAACACAATGTTCTAGAAAGAACACGGGCTCTGACATTAGTCAGATGGAACTTAAATGTTTTTCCACTTCTCTGAGCCATAGGGATAATATAGGTAAAATCACCCAGCAGACCTTCAATAAAATGTAGTGTTTATTTTTGATATGTGTGTCAAGTACACAATTGGTCATTATGGCATAAAAGTTGACTTTGTGAAGATAAAACACGCAGACACATCAGTGGCCATGAAGTTTCTCTTCCACGCATCGTCGGGTGGGTATTCACATGTGTTTGTACAGCTGGCCCCAGTGCTGCCGTCGGTGGGGTAATGAGCCAGCTGAGAGCAAGCCTGGTTTCGGGCTTCCAGGAGGAGCCAGCAGTAACGACTGTAGCACCAAGGAATCACAGAAGGAAACTGTCCCCTTTATGCCACTGGGATTTTATAATCTCTGAGCAAAGTGAAATTTTGAAAGAGTTGGACCAACTTCTCATGCTTTAATTGCTTTTTAAAAATGGAGGTAGTAATGGAATGGAAGAACAAGAGTAGGAGTGAAACTTCATTCTGACCTCAACTGTGCTACTGTGGGGAACACTCTGCTTCTGCTTGAGAAGCCTTGCACACTGAGTATTCCCCGATGGCTTCTTGGAGGAGGTGACATCTGAGTAGAAACTTACATAGGTGGAAGGAGCTAGGTATGGGTAGGTCTAGCAAAAGAGCTCTTAGTAAACAGCAATTACAAAGTCCCTGAGGCAGAAGCAAGCTCGGTGTCGAGAAAGAAAACAATACCAATGGAGCTAATGGCATCTACAGCATCAGGGAGGAGGATTTGAGCCAAAGTCACAAAGTGGAGAGGGGCTTGATGATGATGTACCTTGTGTTTTATTCCACATTCAATGGCTGACTGGGGTTTAAGGCATATGCACATCATGAACTGAATAACTGCTTATAAATTGTTTTGGCAATGTTCATAGTGGGGGGTGGTACAGAACAGGCATGGAAAGAGATTGATTAAAATTAGTACGGCAGTTTGGGCAGAGGAGTGGTTTGGGCAGTGGTGGCTGGCATCCGGCTGGTGATAGTGGAGAGACAGAGACAGGGGAAACTTCTACATACTGCAGAAGGAGAATAGAGCTAGTTGTGCTGGAGATGATGAAAGGCTGCCCAAACAGAAATGCACAATAGACAGAACATTGAGAATAGCTAAGCTTCACTTTTCCACAGGTAGTCACTATATAGGAAAGAGTGGTCTTTTAGAAGTGAATAATTTTTAGAAAGAAAACAAACCTAGAATCTTAGGAGAGAAGTGAGCATATGGATAGGTAGGTAATGGAGAGTAAAAAACCAACAGGGTCAATGGGTTGAAAGTCTTTATTACCAGTCATTGCAGTGAAAATACTAGCATAATTGCAAGCTGCATAATTTTGGGTAATGTATTCAACAATTTCTAAAAGCCTCAATTTCATCTGGGAAACACAAATTGTAATTCCTGCATTACAGAGCCATGATGGGTGTTCAGACAGTGCATATATATATATATATATATATATATATATATATATAGAGAGAGAGAGAGAGAGAGAGAGAGAGAGAGAGAGAGAGCAGTCTGTGTGTTGCCTAATACAGCTACCTGCAGTGGTGTGGTACTCAGAAAAAGACAGCTATTATTATCATCAAACCCCTGCCTCTTGCAACCTCTCTGAGCCTCAGGTGCCTTATTTTTAATATAGATTTGTGAAGAAGACTGTATTATTATGTCATTTTCAATTTTAATATTCTATGACTATCACTTGACCTGTACCCAGTTGCATCACCAAGGAAATGAGAATGCAGTTGTGTTTTTTAGTCCATTCTCTCTTATATGGGGATTCTGTGAAGGTGAAGAATTCAAACATACAAAACTAATATCACATTTTAGTGAACAAATGATTTCTATCTTCAATAGGTTCCATTTAACAAAATTTCAGTGTGTTAAAAGAGGACATTGGTAATCGTTTAGATATTTTTTCTTGGGAAATATAACAACTGTTGTGCTCAGATCCCCAACGTGCCATTTACCAGAAGAGCCTGGATGCCCACATTGTAGAGATTTTACCTCTCTCTGCTAATTTATTTCTGCACAATAATACGCCATTTCCAACTCAGAGAACCCTCTTCTCCTAGGAGAGGCCTCTGGTAGCAGGGCAGTCATTTCCAGAGGCTGCACTAACCTTCAGGCACCATTTGGTGGATTAATGTTTTGACATACTAAATGGAACCTTAGTGGACCATTTGAAATAGAACATAGCCCTTAAGGAGAAATGGAACAAAAAATTTTGTCATTTCTTAGGAAAAATAGAGGTAATATTTGCATTTGTCTTTACAACATTTCACTAAAGACCTCATAATGGAGTAGAGACCCATTATCATTCTTGTGTCAAGAGAAAGAAATAAAAGCTACATTATGATTTTATTAGCTAATTAAAAGATGTGATGTACCGCATGGCCTAATAAGATAATTTATAACAATGCTTTTCTAAATCAGCAAGAGCTAGCCTTATTTGCCAACCATGAATGTGAAAAGATAGGCATATTCCTTGACTGAAAGATCTAATTCTTTCAAGTAATCAATGATATATTTTCAACAGCTAAGTCAGGGGAGCCTTTCTACATGCCAGACATATTTCAAGTCCATTGCATGGTTTATTTATTTTCATATTCCTCACAACGGTCTTCTGGTTCTACTATGATCATTCTTGTATTATAGATATACAAATGGATAAGGAGAGAGGTTAAGTGGCTGGCTCACATAGTCAGCAGATAATAAAATCAAGTCAAATCCAGACAGTTTAACTTCATGGCTTGAGTTCTGAATTATGCACTGTGGTCACATTATTTAATTTTGGTCATGATTCACAATAGCAAATAAATTTACATTGTAAGCCAGTAGAAATAGTTTTTTTTAAAAAATGAGTACTTATCCTAAAGGTATAGAATACCATTTGTTATTTCCCTTTTTATTCTGTTGTTCCCTATTTTTAATAAATGATGGTTGAGACTCATTGAATTCATTTTATAACCCATGCTAATAATAGACTGTGCCCTTCAGCCTTTCAAATGCTGCTGCACCTACACTCTGTTGTTTGCTGTTTGGCCCCCACTCTCAGAGTGGGGGACATTTCATGAAGAATCTGCCATGGAATTGAATGGAATCTGAAACTGGCCTCTCCCTCACTTCCTACCCATCCTCCAATCCAAACTGTGGCCGATCAAACAATTATTCAGCAGGAGAAGGTCAGGGAGAAAAGGCAGAATTGATTTGCCCAAATGTCCTAATTCTACCTTAGTTGTTTTCTTTCTTTTGTTATATCATTCAAATTATGCCTGGACCGTTTTAACAAAGAAAAAAAAATCACTCAAAAATTCAATTCCCCTGAGCTCTAGAATAATGGCGTTTTTTACTAATGAAACATGCAAACTACTGTCGGGTCCATTAATAGTCTCACTTTGTAATCTCTCAGATGATGGAACATTAAGGTTTCCATGGCAGCAGCTTCCAGCTGTTGAGGGATACCAGGCTTTCAGTTGTGTGACAATTAGGGTAAAACATGGGACTCGGAAGCATTTCTGTATCTTTATTATTCAGCAAAGCACAGATTATCATGATGTATTAGTTTTAGAAGCTTGACATGTTGGTACCTATCTGGGAGAAGATAGTGATTTCTTTAAGCCTATCACCAGGAGATACCAAACATATCTGGGTGATCTGGATATGATCATTACTATCATTTGAGGCTTATAAATTAGTAAGGGTCTAGGTGAATTCAATTGCAGTTTGTTTTCCAGAACTCATGATTTTTGATGAGAATAAAAGATCAGGAATCTGAAACCAAATCAGGAAGGTCTTTATCTTTAGCAATCATGAATCAGAAAACTGCAATGAGAGCATGAACCACATTAAGTTTGATGAAAATTAACGAGGATTTTGGGACAAAGATTGAAAAACAAAAACAAATTTGAATATTAGTTTATAATCAGTTACCAATAATGGCACTGATGATATGATACATAGTAAAAAACTAAGTTAGTGAAAGATGCAATTGAAGTTATTTTTTATGAGCAACAAGGGTAGAGAAGAAAGAAGGAGAAGGAGAAAATGTAGGGAATAAGTAAGATAACCCACGTTTTTCAAGTATGAAAACATGTACTAGGAATTCAAAATGTTCTTTACCATAATTATAGAATTCACATATAACACTCTAAGAAATATGTTATCAGCGGCCCCATTTTATCAATGAGATGAAGCTCTATATTCTCTGCTAACCAAACCTATTTCTTTTTTCTCTTGAGCATATACATTCAGAACTGGAACATACTTATTTCTCCAATTTACTGTCAACTAAAACTACATAACTGAATTTTGGCAAGTAGAGTATAAGCAGAAGAAGTGAGGTTTTGCCTTCAAAATGTTTGCTGAATATTGATGCCAAGGATGACCTTGTGAGTCACAGTCAGAAACGGAGATGTGTATTCAAGTCCTCTAAACAGGTAGGTGGAATAGTTCCTCTTGCGGACTTAAGTTGGAACAAATCAAGAGCAATATATTTTAATGTGCTCAGTCATTGAGATTTGTATTTTGTGATTCTTGTTGAGAATCAACAACAATAATAATTATCCTGTGCAATGCAGAAACATGGCCATCAGTACTGGATACTTTCGTTCAGTACAAACATAAAATACATGATATTAGCAGAAAGCTAATATTCAATGCCAGAAAGATAGCAATATTATATTGTGGTATAACACTCGGAATATTTCAGTAACATGTGCCTACTGATGTGGATCTTGTAGAGGAAGTGACTGGAAACAAAATAATGGATTACTATGTGTCGATAACCTTGGCTGAATTTGGTATGGCAGTACAAAATAAGACATATTTAGGGAAGAACTGACCACTTTCTAGAAATCTGGTTAATATTGGAAAGTTAATATAATCTTTTATAGCCCAAATGAAAATTTAAAATTGAGCTAGACTTTAGTCAAAGAAAGCTGAAAAATCCAATCCTGCAGCAAAACCAAATTAAGAAAGTGGGTTTCCCTTCTAAGTAAACAATCTCAAAATATCTACCATTTAGTTGGGAGAAGTAAGACTGGGGAAGTCTAAAAAAGAGACAAAGAAATAAATTTGAGAATCATATCTAGAAAAGAAATTGTAGTGAGGTTACTGGCATGTGAAATGAAAGAGGAAAATAGATCAGAAGCCCTCTAAGATTTTAGGAGGATTGTATTACCAGAGAAACCTGGTGCATGGACTTGCTATCTGTCTGACTCTTTGAAGTTTGATCTTTGATCTTTCTGTCTTCTACATGCAGGGAGTTAGAGATTCCAACGTAAGCTAACCAAATGCCCATTTCGAGTATGGACAAGGAAGAGGAGAAAGAAGGAAGAACTACTTAGAGAAGGGATCCAGTGCTCATACAATTCCTGTTTCAGAACAGATTCAAATCTAATCGGGCACTTTTGCCATTGCTAAGCAGAAGAACAAAATACTGGACCTAAGGGATTCCAACATTTCCCTGACTAGTGACCACTACATTTTCCATTCTTTTTTTTTTTTTTCAGAATAACAGAGTTTGCTGTCCTCCATCAGGCCATCACTGTATGATGTTTTGAGACTTCAAAGGTCACCACACCACAAAGTACCACAACTTGATATCCATGCCATTCTAGACTAGACGAGATGCAGTATCTACATAGGACCTGGGCTTTTATTGTGTGGGAGGATGTAAGTGTGTTATATATATGGAAGAAAAAGTAAAACAGATATTTATGACCAAATAAGAGAACAACATTGGTGCAAACATGCGTTTACCAAACTTACTGTCTTTTCTCCCTGAATATACACTCCACATCCCTTACTGTTAACAGAGTCATTACACTGAATTTCTGATCAAAAGAGTGTAAGCAGAATTGATGTATGCACCAAATTCAGACTTTATTCATAAGATATATGACACGATTCTCTCCTAAGCCATTGTCAGTTGATTGTTAACAACCAGGGAAGATTTGAGAGCTTGACTTCGAAAGATATTCTTTATTAGTTGTATAAATAAGAATGTCCACTATCACTGGCCCCTACCTAGCCCAGATGGACTGCACAAGAAGGTTTATAGTACCATAATTTATAATTCTTTCAAACTAGAATTGGCCTTATCACTTATCAAAGGTGTTCTTTGATAAGTAAATTGTTAAGTAAACTGTGTTACATACATGTAATGAAATACTATCCAGCAATAAAAAGGAAAGAGCTATCAAACTTTGTCAACATGAACAAATTTTTTTTATTAGCACATGTTTGCAATACATAATGTTTACATTCCTTGTGAGGAGTTGATATATGAACAGAAACATCTTAATTCCTTTCTTCATTCCATTTCCTTCCTCTCCTACCTCCCTCTATTCAATCCCTTTCTCTTTTAAGAAAGATCTGTTTTCCTACTTCTTATTACCTATATTTTGTTTTGTTTTGGTTTTTATTTATATTTTGGGTTTCTCAAATAATAAATCATGTGATATTTAAGCTTGTATGTCTGATTTATTTTACTTAGCACTATGGTATCAAGGTGCATCCAATTGCTTGCCAATTACTAGAGTTCATCTTTATGGCAAAGTAGTACTCCATTGTGTGTAAATGTACATTGCTAAATTAAAGAAGCTGGACTGAAAAGACTAGTCTGTATCTCTCTACTTATATGATATTCTGAAAAGCTCAAAACTATGCAGATGGCAAGCTGATTTTTTCCTACAGATTCAGTAATAGGTGAGTTAGGGAAAGGTTGAATAAATAATACATATGGGATTTTAAAAACTTTTTTGTTTTATTAGTACATGTTTGCAGTTCATGCAGTTTACAATCATACTGGGGAAGGGGTATACACATATTCTATAGTTTCTTTTTAAAAATTCCCTCTGTTCTGCTTCTCTCCTTTCTCTTCCTCTAATTCAATTATCCAAGTTCTCACTCTTGTTGATTTTATTAATCTCAGCTCATGTTATGGCAAATTATGTTTACATTCTTTGAGATTATTAGGTTCCTATATGTGGCAATCTTTATTCTACTTACTTCCCTGCCACCCCCCCTCACTCTTTGCCCTAGTTCCAACTTGGACCACTTTCCTATTTCAAGAGTTTTGTCTCTTTGTCCTCATCTATCTATCCTTTATTATTATCTTTATCTTTACTTTGCCTCACTCACATGAGAGCTGTCATGATAGTTAAGCTTGTATAATCTGCTTTACTTCTTGCTACATTACATTTTCCAAATGCATGCATTTTCCTACAAATGTCTCAAATTTGTCATTCTTCATAGCTGAGTAGTATTCCATTATACAAGATACCACATTTTCTTTATCTAGCAGTCTGTTGATGGATATACAAGCTGTTCCTAGTATTTAGCTATCAGCAGTTATGCAGCTATAAACATTGGTAATCATGCATTGCTGTAGTTTGATGTCTTTAGCTCTTTGGAGAAGACATTTAGCAGGGGGATAGCTAGGTCATATGGAATTTCTAATATCAGTGCTTTGAAAAATCTTCAAGCTAAACTTAAAAAAGGTAAACTTCAAACTAAAACTAATTAGAAAAGGCAAAAAAGTCACTACTAAGGGAAAAATCCAACAAGAAGGGATAACACTGATAAATTTATATGCACTGAACACTGGAGCACCTATCTTTCTAAAATAAAAACTGCTGAAATTAAAAGATCAGATAAATACTAACACAATAATAGTAGAGGATTTCAATGCCCCTACTTTTGCAAACAGATTTAAAAAATCAATAAGGAAATAGCACTAACCACACTCTTGAACATACAGATTTAATGGAGATTTAGAGTATTTTGCTGCTCTACAGCAGTGTATACATTCTTTTCAGCAGCAATGGAACATTTTAAGGCAGCAAAACTCTTATATGGCACTATAAAGTGAACACGATACAATATATTTGTAAAACTCATTTTATAGTATAAAGAATGAGCCTTATTGTATTCAAATTTTTAAAAATCATAAAAGGTTGAAGAATCACAGGAAAGAATATAGAATGGGTCAAAAAAAAATCTAGGCAGTGAGTGAAGTAAACACAATGATGGGAAGCTTTACTAACTTAATGCAGTTTTGGAAATTAGTGGTGTCTGTGAGACTAAAAGCAGTAGAAACTGTACCTAGACACAGTTCTGTAGCTGATTAAGCTATTTCCCAAAGGAATGCAATTTAATAATTCTAAAAAATTATGCATATGAAGGCAAGCTGTGGGAGCTAGGCTTCCCATTGCTAGAAGGAAAGTTTTCAGACAAGAGAAGAAGCCTACAACGATTCATGAGGTAATGGATTAGATTTAGCTAAGTACAAATACAGTTGGTCATATGTGGAAAATTTGTAGAAATGTGTTTGTATATTGATGCATATATATCCATATGAATATATATATATATATCTATATCTATATCTATCTATATCTGTATCTATATCTATATCTATATCTATATCTATATCTATATCTAATCTCCCTTGCTCTGCTAGGTTACTGACCAGAAACAATGATACTCAGTAGCAATGGGTAAAACTGGTACCCAGATATTAGTTTCTAACATCATTTTCCAATAGGAGGAAACCATAGCTCCGTGAAGAAATGTTTGATTCTAGGACTATGGCAGAGAATATGCAAGAGGAACCTGGTACAGCTAAAAGTACCAGAAAGTTAGGAAATACTAAAAATCCTCCACTACAATAGAATTATATCAAAAGAAGTCAACTGAAAGAGTTCTTAATAATCAATCTGGAACTATCTAAACAATAAAATAAATTAAATACTGTTGGATCACATCTCAAAGTCTAAAGTAACTGCTATTTATCCAAATTGATATAAAATGGCTAAATTAACAAATGAGAGAGGAGAAACACCTCACCCACACAGAAGAATTCCAAATACAGTACGCAGTGATCTATACATAGTGATTGACTTCTTGAGTTCTTGAATTAGTTAATATTAACAGTTAACTTGATTGGGTTAAGAGACTACAGCAAGGTGTCTGCATTATGCTGCTCATCAGTGGATGGCTGGCTGATGTTCATAGGAGGTGGGGCTCCGTTCGAGGAGGTGGGTTATGGAGGGTGTATACATCAGACTTACTTCTTGCTGTCACTCTTCCTCAGTGCTCTCTTCCTGACCAATAGGAGGTAGCCGGCTTCTTCCATCATGTTTCTGTTTTGTAGCCAGTCAAAAAATAGAGTTGACCTCTGAAACCATGAACCAAATTAAAGGTTCCCTCTTTTAACTTTTATGTGTCAGATATTTTGTCACACTGGGAAAATGAACCAAAGCATTTCCAATGAGTACAGTATTAAAAGTGATTTAAGAAACAGTAACTGTAGTAGAGAAACTTAACAAATACTCTCCCAGCCAGGTGATCAAGATCAACATCAGCAGTATTAAGTCATGTTGAAGGTCTGGACCCTTGATATGATGTGATGAAAATGATAATGTATCTCTGTGTCTCCTTCAAAATCTGTAACTCCAACCTAGCCACGAGAAAAATTAAATAATGTAAGTTGATGGGTATTTTACAAAATGCCTAAACTATATTTCTCAGTGTGGTTAAGTCATCACAAACAATGGAAATCTGGGAAATTAGCATACCTAGTAGGAGTGTAAGGACATATGATTAAAGGTAACATACGATACCAGAATAAAAAAAAAGGCATTACATAAAACCTAAGGAAATAGGAATAAAGTATTGATTTTGGTAAATAACAGTAATATGAATAACAGTTTATTTGTGACAAATGTTCTATATTAATTTAAAATGTTAATAATAGGGTAAATTGTAATTGGGTATATAGGAAGTCTCTGTACTATCTTCGAAGCTGTTTATAAATTAATTTACTCTAAAATTAAAAGTCTCTTTTTTTCAAGCTTTAAAAATAAAGGAAGTATAAGATGTCATATTTATTCTTTTTTCCCCCAAACTATAATTGAAGGCACTAGATTAAAGGGCTTGTAAGGTCACTTTTATGTCTAGGATTCTGTGATTCTATGGCACAAAGCTATGGAGAAAATTTATGTCAAGCAACAAATCCTAAAGTTAATGACATTTTAAAGGTCTAGTTTCTCAATAAACAGGCTAGTATTCGTTATGGATTAAAAACTGATGGTCAACTTAACACCAGCGGAATTAAATCATCATGCTGCTGAGCGTAGATGTTCTACCTGAGGGACGTTGCCACCATAAATAGAGATGTGGAGAAGAAGCGTGGGGTGTTGTGGGTTTCTCTAAGTGTTGCTGTATTGAGCCGTTAGTTCTCCTGGAGCAGCTCATCATGACTAGCTTCCCCAGTGTGACTTCGACCATTGCCATCGGAGGAGCTCAGGACATCATTTGTGAGAGTGACTGTGGTTCACTTCGGGGGACCTCTGGCCCTTACATCGAGCATCGCTTCCTGTCTCCAGAGGGGAAGATGTGTACTGTTTAATCTCCAGGAGAAACTCATCATGCTGGCTTCCTGGCACGTACTCAACTGTTCTTATTGTCGGAGGAGGAGCTCGGGACCTCCATGTCACTGAGGATGGCTGTGGTGCTTTTCAGGACAGCCCTGGTCTTTATTATGAGCTTGACTTCTCAGCTCCAGTGTAGAACCCTCAGTCTACTGTCACAGCTCCTTCACCCTGCTGGAATAGACTTTTATAGTTTCCACTGCTGACCTTTGGGCCTTTCCTGCTTGGATCCATAAAACAGACTAGCATGAGTCCTTGCCAAGGGCTCTGGACCTCCAGTTGGACTCATGGGAGGCAATGTCATGGGCTCTAGGTTTTCATCTGGACTCATGCAGGACATTGCTGTGGGATCCAGGCCCTTGGCTGAATATTCTGGATCTTTAGTGTTGTGGACAGATTTCCTGCACTTTCTTGTGTTTAACTGTGGGTGACCATCAAAGAATAATATTATAAATTCTGTGTCCTGATTCCAATTGTTCTCCTCACAACCCCTGACTACAATAGAGTCTTATTAATTTTTTCAGTTCAATATCTATCGAATATCTAGGTAAGAAAAAACTAATAATTTTTCATGTATTTCCTTAGCAATGATCAATACACAGTTTCCCAGATCTTTCTTCTCACAATCATCACAAAAGCAAAAACATTTTCTAATAAAGAATGTTTACTAAAAATGAACCAGCACAGCATGGAAAAAGAGTGGTTATTTTTCAACAAGCTTCTCATATTCCTCTTGAGAGCAATAATGTACTTAGTCAAGTAAAATCATTCAGACATGGATCCAATGAAGGAAGAATAAAACCTACTACTTCTGTGGTTTCACACTAGGAAACCCAATGATTAGTGGTGGGTCAACCTTTTGGGAACAGTAACCATGGGGAAGGAAGGGAAAAATGAGCTTATTTCCTCTCTAAGAGGAGAATTACTTCTCCATATTACTATACTTTTAGTGGTAGAGAAATGGCAAGGGGTGGTAATTATTAAGAGACTCAGCTGATGATTTCAGAGGATGACTGATTGCAGCAAGAAGACACAGTGGATGAAAGACTGTTGAGTGATTGTATCTGACACAAAATGTGTTGCATATTTTATCAGCAGAGCAGCAATACAGCTTAGTCCAGGACTTAACTTATTAGCAGGGATCTACCAAGTGATGATGTGAGAAAATTCACTTAATATTTCTGACACTCCTCCTTCTGGCAAACAAAGAGGATCAATTTTTCAAAAGAAGTTGGTAACTTTAGCATCCACATCTTAGTCTTAAAACTCTCAGGAAGATTTAAGAAAAAGCTAAGAGACTGAGTTAAAAGTCAGAAGAAACTTGTGTGATCATGCTACCAGATATTTAAAAATTCCAAGCAAGTAATACATCTTTATTGAGCACTTTTATGTTTCTATTTTATACTGTGCTTTTTGGAGAGTATAAGAAGAATATAAAACACAGTTCACACAGTTCTACAGAGAAGTAACTTGACTGGAATCTTAGAGAGTCCAAGCAGGGAAGTAGACCAGGGAAGCTAGAGAACAAAAGAACTCAACTGTTTGGAACTATCAGGACAATAAGAGGTCAGAGATGGTCAAGGTTAACATAAAGGGAAGCCAGTAAAAAGGAAGTAAAGGTAGGATTTCTAAAATATATACAAAGGACACTTTTCAACAACAGAGTAAACGTAACTGGAAAGGCATGCCGATAATTCCACAGTCAGACAAAAACCCAACCTTAACAGCAACCATTCCAACTTTAAAAAGGATGACAATATTCCTCTACTGTCCCCTTTGGGTCCATGTCAGACTGTTCAGATTTATCTAGGAATGAAAATTATCAAAGGACATAGTTTCAGCAAACTGAGCTTGAAGCTCTACCTGGGTTTTAATAGTGATTCATTAACTGGGCAGCATCCTGTCTATAAAATGAAAAAGCCATTCACCAGGCATGGCATAACTCTTAGTTTTTGTAAATTAGCTTGATCAGTAACAAGTAAACAGCATAACGCAAATAGTCAGTAGGTTAAAATCTGACTACTTTATATTATTTTCTTTCTACAGATTAATGCAGAGGAAATTTTCTTAACATACCAGGTCAGGTTGACTGAACTGATGAGCAGTTGCTCTGGATCTGAATTCTGAGTTCAGTTTGATTACATGGCACCTTGCACAAGAGATTCCATTCAGACTGGGTTTGGTCTGTGAGGCAAGTGCAGGAGCTCAGTCCAAAACAATGTCCGTTTATAAGTTTTATTGAATAGTACCCTAACATTATTTTTACCTCAGCCTCCCACAGGATCTTGGCTCCTTCCACTTCTCGTTTATTGCTGTGAAACAATGAAAAACTCTTCCTGATCCATTCTGGGAGAGCACATATTAGTGGAGAATTTAAAAGGTAAAGCAATCAATATGCATCACCTGTTGAAGCATACATGGTGCTTATTTTACTAAGTAAACAACTTTCTCACCACTGATAAGAAGGGAAAGAATAAAGGGGACATTATGTAAGAGTATGCTTAGGATACATAGATTGGTGATGATATGGTATTTGAAAATGGTGATGAATATAAATGTTGCTCATATAAACTTTTATTTATTCATCCTGAATTATCATAATTGCAATCTTTATTTAATACAGAAAACACTTGTTTTTTCTACAAAAGCACAAGTTATTCTGTTTCAGTTTTATCAGAATTATAAAAAATTTCTTGAGGGAATAACAACTAATGATTTATAACTTCATTTTTTTAACTTTTTGGAGTTTAATAGCTTTTTCAAATTTTAAAATGAAAAAAGAATAAAGAATACAGAATTTCAAAACAAAATAATAATTGTTAGTGTTTTGCACATTGTCATCTTCAAAGTAGTTGTTCAGAGTACAACAAATAGGCATCAAAAATGATCAACAATCAAATAATGAAAGTACAAACTGTTCTTTTTGATGAACTAACAGATTAGTAATATTATAATTTCACTCTTTTGAGCCATTGCCACCATGTTATTTGCTCTTTTTCTGCAGGATCATCATTTCTCAGTACCTGTATTTAAATTTTACTCACATATTTATTTACACTTAGGTGTTCTTTATAGAGATATACTGAAGTTTCTTCTTTCTCTGCTATTGCTATTTTAAACCTTACAGAGGTCTAAAATAGCAAAAAATATCATCTACAGAGGTCAGTAAAGATAAAGAGAAAGGAATAATCTCTTTAGACAAATTTCAAATCTAAACATATTTTTCAAATAAATTCAGCATTCAGTTGTCCAACAAATATTTATGTTAAACAATATTTTAAAGAAACAGAACTAAATAATATCTAGTAACTGTTCTTCTCAAGGAATTTACCGATGAGCAAAAAAGACAAATATGTAAACAATTGCCTATGATACAATGTGATCAGTGCCATTATGTAGGCATAAATAAATCTCCTTTAATTGCAGAAATTGACAGGTATACTGTCAGTTTGTTTCTGTTTCTATAACAAAAGATCATGGGCTAGATAATATATATATTGTAGCAATTTATTTCTCAAAATTCTAGAGGGTAGGAAGCCCAAGATCAAGGTCTTAGCAGATTCAGTGCTTGGTTAAGGCTGGCTCTTTGTTTTCTAGATGACTTTTTGTTATTAAAACTCTTACATGATTGGCTGAAAAGGGATGAACTCTGTGTGAACCTTCTGTATAACTCATCCACAAGGGTGCAGATCCCATATCCAATCACTTCGTAAAGACCCTAATACTATCATACTGGCAACATACAACTGAGGAAGGATTTAGAGCGCAATACATATTGTGCTCTGTGTGCCATGGTTGCTCAGCAAACTGGTAGGCTGTGCTGATGACTGTTTCAGTTCTTTGCACATGAAAGTACAACCGACATTGGATAACGAGTGGATGAAAGTTGATGTCTCCATTAAGGATTGTTAATTCCTGAAAATGATGTCTGTTGAGCCTGGCAAAATAGAAATCATGCCTGTAAATACTCCTTAGTTTCCCAGTTAAATTGTTTTAATGTTCTTTGAGTTTCTAATGAGACAGTTAAGTTTAGAAGGAAAGAATCGCCATATTAGATTAAAAAGTACATGGCACTCCTTGTCCTGGACGGTTGTGATGCTCACAAATATGCCTAATAAATTTAGAGTGGCAGGAGCCAGGAAACTCCTGGCTCTGCCAAAGAATAACAAACGCTCATAATTTTCCTTAAGGGAAGTCTTGAAACACAACAACTTTTCCAGATTTGTGCTTTTAGAATCATCAGAAATATTTGTAAGTTAACGTTCCTGGCATGGGCTGAATTATGCCCCCTCAAAATTTATAGTTGAAACGCTAACCTACAGTACCTCAAAGTGTGTTGGTGTTTGCAGATGGACCTTTACAAAGTCAAGCCATTCTAAGAAGTCCTAATTGAATCTAATTGATGTCCCTAGAGAAAGATTCCTCTAGTAGCTGTGTAAAGTAGTAGCAAGAGGAGAGCCACATGCAAGCTCTGGGATGGGAGTGGCTTTCTCGGTTAGTGGGAGGATGGTGGTGGGGCAGGGACAATCATCACACATGTGATCATTAACAGCCATAAAAATTTCTTAACCAAACAAGTTTCACATTCCTATTGTCAGTGGTTATAAACCTGGCGTGTTGGTATGACCATTGTTTAGAGCAAAAGCAGTACTGTAGTTGAAATTATCTCCAAAGTATGACAGATTTTTCTTTCTTAAATTAGCTGTCCACATGAACCACTTTTATTGTATCGATGTCACTAGGATAATGTCCTTTTACCCACCATCCAAATGGCATATCATTTTTTTCAGCCAACTTTAGCAACTGGAGAATTTTTCATGAAGTATTTAATGATGCAACTTATCTGAAATAGCAACAGTGAAAGTGGATATGTTCTATAGACAGCTTTTGTAAAGGACTTGTCTGTACATGCCTGGCTTATCTCCCCTTAGTCGATGAAAATAGAGCCTAATTTTGGACTAGGAACTCTTAGGGCTGACTGTACTCCACTCCCAGCTCTTTTCTCTTGGAAAGCAAAACTATACATTTCTACACAAACAACAGCCAGTTAGCAGGCATAAATGCTAAGTAGGAAATTAATTTAGAGGGGGTGAGACAGACTACCAAAATTTTGACTATCCTGCTAAATTTAGTCAAGGAAGATCTATCTATGCCAATTTAAAATGGTTTTCAGGGGCTGCTTGATAGCACATTTCAGCAAAAGATGGGACAAAAATAGAGAAAGGAAATACTGTTATTCCTTGCATCTGGATGTACTTCTAATTAAAGTATCTATCCACACCCCGCTCTGCAGAAGAAATAAATAACTTTTCTGCTGGACAAGAATTACTATGTTCTGTGATGAATTTCCTTTGGCTAGCTTGCAGAAGGGGAAGGAATTCAGAACTGTCATGTCCATAGCAGATACCACCAGTGACTTTTGAAATAAATTTCAGTTGAATATTAAAATGCCTCAGGTAAGGGCTGGGGATTTAGCTCAGTGGCTTAAGCGCCTGCCTGGCAAGCGAAAGGTCGTAAGTTTGATCCCTGGTACCAAAAAAAAAAAAAAAGTGTCAGGTATAAATTTGTTAAGTGTATTAAATTAACTCCCTCTTATATGATACCTCTCTCTCCAGCCCCTTTCCAAAAGCTGCTTTATCAATGCAATTAGTCTTTTTTTTTTAATCAGGAATCAAACTCACAGCCTCACACTTGCCAGGCTGTGGGCTGCTGAGCTATATACTCAGCCAGTCTATTTTTTTTTTTTTGGAGACACATTTTCTTTCATGATTCAAGTACAAGCTGAATAATGTTAGAAATACGTGATTACACAGATGTAATACTGATGTGGAGATTTTGAAAATTATATTTGCATTATGCTATTTTAAAAACATTCACCACATAGACTGTGTTTTTGATTATTTTGCACCTTTGCAGAATTATGCAGCCTATGGCTTTGAAATCAGTACTCTGAAATAAATGTGTAGTTCTCCTCTGACATTTTATGTAACCTTGACAAAGACATTTACCATATCTTGGCTTGGATCCTCTGTCTGTAAAACAGGGATAAAAATGTTGACTTTACTAATAGTGCTATGGGTCAGATTAGTTATCCCAGCTTTGCAAGCCGCCTTCAAAACTCACCAAGCTGAAAAAAATCACACTTCAGCAAAGGATGTACTTGTTCTGTTCATCCATCTAAAAACCATCCTTTTCCACTTAAACCATTTCCTTTCTCCCACATACTTGATTGTTTCAGGTGGTAAAATGGCCTAATACGAGTCACCAGGAATCCCTTCTGAAATAATCTCTTGAAAGCAAGGCAGTATATACACTAATAAACAAAGCTAAAATTAAATCCTCATATCCTGGGTTTTTTTTTAAATTAGAACCACTGTAAGTTTTTTAGACCTTTAGTTTTTGTGTTACGTTGAGATTCTCATTATGCACATCGTCGTTTTTACTGATCATATTTATTCAGTATTAACCATATGACAGACACTGTGTGAAGCTTTTAGCATTGTTATTTCACTTAATGCTCACAAAAACTCAGTAAGAAAATGTCTTAGTCTGTTTACATTATTATAACAGCATACCATAGATAAGGTTTTTTATAAGGAAAAAAATTTGTTCATCACAGTTCTGCAGCCTGAGAAGTCCAATATCAGGCTCCCAGGAGAGGGCCTCCTTGCTGTATCGTGTTGTGGTGGGAGGTGAAAGGGTGAAAAACTGAACTCGTGTCCCTAGACCCCTTTATAATCATTCATTCATGAAGGTGCAGTGCCTGTGATTTAAACATCTCTCACTAGGCTCCACCTCTTACCACTGCTGCAGTAGGAAGTGAGCTTCCAACGCAGGCTTTTGGGAGACACAGTCAGCTAGCAGGAATATATTGTCATTATTATCCTCATTCTACAGGTGAAACATTTGAGAAATCTACTAAGTTAAAGTCACACGGCCTGTAAGAGGTAGATCTAGAACTCAAACCTGGTTCTGGTTGACATCAGTCTTTACATTTTGCTATATTCCCATCATACTTAGCAACCAGAGTGTTATAAAAATTCAACACAATTATGAAATGGAAGAAGACATCAGGAAGCTAATATTGCAGGTGTCAAAAATGCTTCAAAATCAAAGCATATTTTTAAATTAGAAGAGTCATGTAAAACTATACTCACCTAAAATGAGAAAGTCAACCCTAGAAGAAAACACAGCTGACTCTTCAAATGGCAGAGAAGCAGCATAAGTAAAATGTATTTCATATTGAACTTATTTGTTGTACTACTTTTTCACATGGCCCCTAAATTATCATAAAATATATTTCATATTTATAAAATAAAACTGAACTCTGTAAAAGGTGTTTAGAAAGACGTTATATTGAATTGAACATTACAGCAAATGAATTCTAGGTCTACTTCTAATTAAATTTCAATGATCCTCTGACTTATTCTTGAGAATATAAATGAATAGAATTGCATCATTCTGTGGGCGTACTTTGTCGGACGATTTTCACATTTCTCATGGAAGCCTTTTAAAATTTTTCCATTCCTTAGAAATCTTCTATATTCACTCTACTGCTTTCTCTCATTACATAAGTTTCATTAATACTCAGATGGGCAGAAAAAATTGTCATCCAAATGCAGGGATTTTTGATAGTGATAGAGGAACCTAAAAGTAACAGTAAATAGAAAACATTATTCATCAACTATATTTTTATTTTTACTAAAGTGGTGAACTTACAAATAGTTCTGTTCAGAACTTATTTTCAAAATTAAAATCTTTATGAAAACAAAAATGAAATTAAACTATGTTAAAAAAAGGAGATTGAAGAGGATATTAGAAAATGGAAGGATGTTCCTTGCTCTTGGCTAGAAAGAACCAACATTGTGAAAATGGCCATACTCCCAAAACTGTTATAAATTTTAACACAATCCCAATCAAAATACCATTGACATACCTCACAGATCTAGAGAAAACACTCCTAAAATTTATTTGGAACCAGAAGAAACCTAGAATAGTGAAGGCAATTCTGGGCAATAAAGGCAAGGCAGGAGGCATCTCAATTCCTGCCTTGAAACTGTACTACAAAGCCACAGTGATAAAATCAGCATGGTACTGGCAAAGAAATAGACATGAGGATCAATGGAACAGATTAGAAGATGCAAGTATAAGTACAAAGACACTCAGCCACCTGATATTTGACAAAGGGGCTAAACATGTTCGCTAGAAGAAGGATAGCCTCTTTAATAAATGGTGTTGGAAAAATTGGCTCTCCACACGCAGAAGACTGAAATTAGATCCATGCCTATCACTATGCACAAAACTAAAGTTTAAGTGGATCAAAGACCTAAACATTAACACAGAAACACTAAATTTACTAGAAGATAAGTCTTCTAGTAGACTTCTAGTAGAAGATAATTCTTCTACTAGACTTACTTCTACTTCTAGTAGAAGATAAGTCTTCTCCAAGACTAGGTAGAAGTCTTGGAGACATAGGGGTAGGCAGAGCATTCATGAACAAAATGCAAACTGCACAGAAAACACTTCAGAGAATCAACAACTGGGATCTCATATTATTGAAAAGTTTCTGCACTTCAAAAGAAATCACCATTAGAGTGGAAAGAAAACCCACAGAATGGGAAAGAATTTTGGCCAGCAATCCCTCAGACAAAGGACTTATACCAAGAACATATAAAGAATTGAAAAACATCAACCCCCCCAAATTGAAAAACCCTCTCCAAAAATGGACATCTGAGATGAACACACAGTTCTCAGATGAAGATATAGAAATGGCAAATAAATACATGAAGAAATGTTCATTATCACTGGTCATTCGAGAAATGCAAATTAAAACAACATAGAGATTTCATCTCACTCCAGAAAGAATAGCTGCCATTAAGACATCAACTGATAACAAATGTTGGCGAGGCTGCGGGGAAAAAGGAACACTGCTCCACTGTTGGTGGAAGTGCAGACCGTGCAACTACTATGGAAATCAATATGGAGAATTCTCAGAAGACTAGGATTGGAAGTTCCATTGAACCCAGCTATTCCCCTCCTAGGTATTCTCCCAGAAAAACTGAAAAGTTCATATCACAGTGATATATGTGCACCCATGTTTATAACAGCACAATTTGTACTAGCTAAATCTTGGAAACAACCAAGATGCCCATCAACTAGAGTGGATGAAAAAGATGTGGTATTTTTACACAATGGAATATTACCCAGTTATGAAAAAGGATGATCTTGAGGCCTTAATAGGTAAATAGAGACAACTTGAGACTATCCTCATTAGTGAAATAAATAAGAATTATATTTATAAATATCACATTGTGTCTCTAGTGGTAAAAGTAATAAGAACTGTAGGAGTAATAAAACCAAAATGCATAATTGCTACTGTAAAAAGGAGAGCAAAAGAAAATGCTCCAAAGGATGTAACTTCATGTATGTTTAAGTGTGGAAGATAGATGACCATAATACTGTTTTTGTTAGGTTGTTGAGCAAAACTGTTAACAGTCTCACTGTTTGAATGTCTACTTTGTATGCTTTAATTTTGTAACTTGAACAACTATTTCCAAGATGACAGTATGTAACTTATGAAGTAGTGATTTCTTAGTGTTTTTTTTTTTGTTCTTTTCTTTTTTTCCTTTGGAATTCTGTATTGTTGCTACCCTTTTTTCTGTTTCATTTGGTTTTTTTCTTTTTAAATAAAATTTAAAAATAATATTAAAAAAAAGCAAAAATGAGATATCTATGTATATTTAAAGCAAACATTTAAAAATTTTTATACTGAGTATTGAATATTTAAAATAATCTAAGCAGAATAAGCAGTTTTGAGCCATATATACAAATATACTATGGTTACTAGTATTTTTCTAAAAAAGAGTCAATTTACTTTCATGAAACTGTCTGCAAGTTGTTTTCTGAATGCATAAAAATTTTCAAAGATTTTATATTGAAATTTTTATTTCTGGAACAAATGTGTTTTATTTCTTTATTTTTATTAATACATGTTTTAGTATATAATGATTACATTTATCATGAAGAGTTGGTACATGTGCATAACTCATGCTAACTCATTTTTTGTTCCCTACACCTCTCATCCCATCCCTCTCTGCCTCTTCCAACTCTTGGGCCCTTTACCATTTTCAGAATCTCTATTTCCATTTTTTTCACTTCTTTTTTTCATTCCTTTCCTCTCCTCTGCCTCCCACCTCTCTCTATCTCTTGTTCCCCCCTTACATTTGAAAAAAAAATCCCCCATTTCCTATTATCTAGCTTTTATTTATTTTATTTTATTTTATAAAATACTGGGGGGTTCTCATCTAACAGAAACTATGTGATATTTAAGCTATGTCAGATTTCTTTCACTCAATATTATGGTCTTAAAGTCTACATAGTTACCTACAAATGTCTCAAGTTTCTCTTTCTTTATGGCAGAGTAGTATTCCATTGCATAAAAATACAACATTTTCTTTATTCATTCATCTGTTGATGGGTCTATGAACCCCTTCCAAGATTTAAATGGAAATATAGGCCATTCCAAGATTCAACTTAATAAATTGTAATAGTGTTCATCAAACAATTTCCTTGAATTTACTATTCTTTCCAGTGTTTCCCCTGACTTAGATGCAATTAAAATTTATGTTTCCCTTAAATGTTGTTCTATCTTGCAAGAGAATATAAATTCCTTGTCAGCAGACGATTTTTTCCATGGCTCTCACTTTGTTGCGTGGCCTCACAGTGCCAACTGCCTGCCTGTTACGGCTTGTGTCTAGATGTACCCCTGCCAAATCCTCGTGTGGTCCTAGGTAGGGCTTTCCAGAGATGGCTGGATCTAGAATGTGTGATGCTGGCACTGAGTGTATGATTGTTTTGGCCTGGTTCTGAGTATGGATGTCGGGAAGGTGCTCCCTGGGTGTGACTACTATCTACCCCAAGGGTGTGTAGCCCAGATGTAAGTGATAGAAAGAGGGCTGCTGCCCCCACTCTGCTACCTCTCTGCCTTCTGCCCACCCTGAACCATTTCTCTACGGTGATGTCCCTCCACCATGCCACTCTGCCTTGGAGCCACCCAACTATCAACTGGAACCTCCGTAAACTCTGAGAAAAAGTACATTTTTCCTCTTTTAACTTTAGGTGTTGGGTATTTTGTCTCAGCAACAAGGAAAGCAACTAAGACACTGTCTTTTGCTCCACACAACATTTCCAGGAATACATATATACAGAAAAACATCACTGGAACATAAAAAGGTTATCTCTGTCCTAGAAAAACACAACTTGGTTTACAGTCTTAGAGGACAAACATTGTGTCTCCTCTGGAACAAAGTTCAGGTGTAGTTTCTGCCAACTACCAGAGATTTAGGCTCTCTGAAGTTATTGTTCCCAAGGAACAACTCCATATGAAAGTGTCATCTGGAGCTTTTACAAGAGATATGAAATATGGGGTTCAGAGAATCAGTACTAAAAACCCAGTATGTTAGACCTATGATTTGGATGTGATCTGTATTCCAAAAGTTCACATATTAGGAGCCTGGTCCTCATGTAGCGATGCTGAGAAGTGGTCACTCAAGCAGTGAGACCCAATGAGAGGTCACTGCTGCCATTTTCCCCAGTCTCTGACAGCCTGTCTGGTGATCTGGTGTCTCCCTCTCACATGTGCTGCCACCTTTGTGATATCACTGGTCATGAGGTTCTCACCAAAGCTGAAATGATCTCAGCACCATTTCCTATTCTCCTTATTAAGTACCTATATTCAGCTATTTCATTATAGGAACAGAAAATGAACTAATACAACTGGCTCTTACTATTGTGGTGAGAGGTGTCTTTAATCTCAGACCCAGACATCTTTTATCTTCTATCACCATCCATAAAATTCTGGCAAGCTAATGTATTATCCTGAAAATAAAGGAAACTCTTGTCAATTTTTGTGATGATGATGGCATGATAATAAAAACAGAAAGCTGTGGAAGAGAAAGGGGAAGAAACTTTTGGCCCAAATAAAGAAATTTCTAATTATACATTTTATAATTAATATGATTTTATTGATAAGTCATTTTTGAGAAAATACATAATATTGGTAGTGGATATGTTTACCAAATATATTTGGTTAATAAATAGGCCTTTGCTTTATTACCTGTTAATGAAAAAGTCAAGGAGGTGAGTACGGACTGAACACTACTGATAAGGTTTACTTTTGAAATGCAGAAGGCTCCACCCTTCAGAAAACAGTTACAGAAATGAACATCTATTTGGAATGTGAAAGGAGGTAAATGTACAATCACTGTGGAAGAAGTCAAATAAACCACTAGTGTTCCAGCTGTCACCCTGAACAAGAATAGTGACAGCCAAAGCATCTGATGTCTCAACCCCCACCTTAGGCCATCATGTCAACTTTAGGTCCATTCAAAATGACAGCAAAAGATCTCAGAGTTCTTTGGTGGGTATTTCCTGATAGGAGAAACTTTTGACCTCCTTGAAGAGATTATTCCAAGGGAGACAAACTCAAAGGGAAACATGAACATTGACTAGTATTGGGGTATTTTATGCCCAAAGAGATCCAAAGAACCAGTGGAGAATGTGAAATTAACTAGACTGATTGTAGCTATATTCTTAATGTCAGTCTTGTACTCCATATTTAAAACTGGGCAAAAACTAAAGAGATGTAATCATAATAATGACATAGTAATGTGCCCAGATGAAATAGACTTTTAAAAAAAAAGTCACTGTGAGTTAAGCACACTTGGACAAAAGACACAAATTCAACAGTTGTATCCAAAAAACAATGTGGCTGTGGCTGTCAGCAGGTCCCCAGAGCAGAAATAGACAGAGTCACTGAAAACGACCTTGACACTCAACATGGGGCTCAGGAAAGGGAGCATAAAAATTGGAAATTGGGCTAGTTAGCATCTGCTGCACCATTCAAAATCAAATATAAATGCAAAACCTTGTTTAATTCTTGGAGCTTCTCTCTGTTTCTATGCCCCCTGATCCTTTCTTGCCCCAGTAGCCTTACCTCAGCTGTTTTAGGGAGAAAGATGATTGGGGTGCAGCCAAATTTTCCCTGTCCCCAAACGCAAATTGAAGGCCATAACAAAGGCCATACGTACCCATTTCAATATCCCAAGGAATGCTAGGGTAGAAGAAATACAACCTTTTGTCATTATCATGATTGCAGGCAGCCAGGTCACTATTCTACCTAGACCTGAGGAAAGAAAAGTCACTTAAATTCATGCAGTGGCATTTGACCTGGATTCACAGCGGAGAAGAAAAGTGAACATTACAGAATTTTGAGCTAATTAACTGTGCTGTTACTATTGTTCAACCTCCAAATGTACAGTAAAAATTGTGGTGTTTTACAGTGTACTTCCTCATCCCATATATGCCAGAGGATGTCTCCCATCTGGGGAGAGCCACATGTAGTGAAGTGATAAACTGAAATGCAAATTGCTTCTCAAATCATGTTCCTGTTCCCTTCCAGGTCTGACAGAAGCAGTATAGTATTCCAGAGGGAAAAGAAGGAAATCACAGCCTTGAAACCTTCACTGAAAGGCAGCAGGGGTGGCAAGAGATGCAATATCTCAACAGAATAGCCCTAAATGGCCAGTTAAAACAAAAGCCAATGACAGCTTGAGGACTGCTGAATTCAGCTGTTCCTAAAGTTACAGACATTATAACTAAACTCACTGCACAAACCAGAAGCACTTGGCATGAGGTCCTGGATGTTGCCAGCACCTTTTTACTAGCTCACTGGCATCTCAGGACCAAAATCAATTCACCTTTTCACATCAAGTCTTTCAATATCAGTTTGCAATATTCCTATAGTGATAACTCAGCTCCCTTACCATTTGCCACCAGTGTATGAAAAAAAATCAGTGGAAATGGCTGTACTCACTGATATTAAAGCATTCATTATGTAGATAATATTCTTTGCTTGACAAGTGAAAATACTTGGTTTTAATTACTGTAACCGTGATACTATCACGCTTCTGCAGATGTGGCTGACAAACCTAGATGGAACTCAGGGGTTTATTTCTTGAATATAGTGTCTTAGGACCCCGTGGGCAAAAATCACAAACTTTAATCCCTTTCTTACTCAAGGAATAAAATCCTTTCTCCATCCTCCAAACACCAGTCAGCTCCAACAACACCTCATTTTGGTACAAGAGATAGTGTATGCTTCACTTGGACATTCTTTTTGAGTAGTGATTTTTGCATCTTTTGAATGGGGGCCCAAACCACCTAGTAGCAATGGAAACTGTCCAGCAATTCTGGAAGACTTTCAACCATTGAACCTAATAGCTCTAATAGCATTTTTGAGCTACATCATTCTATAACTGGTAGTTTTTTCACTTGAAGTCTCTAGCAGAGAGGAGGCCAGCCACAAACAGGTATCCTTTGTGCTGCCTCCTTGACATGGCTATCAGAAACACTCTATATTGCTACTGAGACTTTGATTAGGTCATGTTGAATATCTAGTAAGGAAATTTTTCCATGGCCCTCTGTCTGTTTAACCCTTTTGGCAATCTGGACACATTTATTCTTCTATGTAAAATTTAAGATGATTTTATCCAGTGCTCAAAATGTCTTGTTACTTGAATTTCTTTGACATTAAATATTAATTTTTGAGTAATTGAGATATTATATAATAGTCTTTCCACTTGAGATTCTCCACATTGGTTTGAATCTCCTTTATTAACTATTAAGAACAGCTTCTGTATCTAAATTCGGTGATTTTTCTTAACAAATGCTTGCCAATTTTAAAATCTTTTTTCCTGTGTGTATGTTTGTGTGTGTCCATTGTGAGTAAAATATTTCTCCCTTTTTCCATGTTTAGGTCTTTATTGAAAGAGTAAAGGAAAACAATTTTGTTTATCTTTTGTTCAGCTACTTCACCGAGTTTCTAAACTAATTTTAATGGTGTTTTAAGGATAGCCTTATTATCAAGGAATATAAACTAGAAAATATTAATTTATGCCTTATTTTTGCAAATTGACTTTTTCTGTTGCTTTGTTTGAAACAAGGTCCTGTTATGTCATTCAGGTTGGCCTTGAACTCACTATGTAGGAGAACCTGACTTCAAACTCCTGGAATCCTCAGCCTCCTCAGAGCTAGGATTACAGGTATGTGTCACCATGACAGGATACCAAATCGATTTTTCTTTATTTTTTTTGTTTTATTATAATTGCTAGCACCTCCAAAAATGTAGAGTACTAACAGTAGTAATGAATTTCTTGTTAGTAACCAAAACTATACACCATAGTGACAAGGAACATGATCCATGAAGTACAACTGCATAGCATCTAATCATCAATTCACCATTTACTAATATTTATTTACTTCTCTGTGCCTCAATTTCTCCATTTCTAACATGAGGTTATGATATGGTCTACTGCATATGATATTTGTGAAAATTAATGCACATAAAATACCTACTATCGTATCAACATACAGCAAACGGTATGCAAGTGCTATTATTCTTCTGATTCTTCAGTTAACTGAAAAAGTTTATAGTTTACAAGTATTTTGCTGTTTAGAATGATATTAGTTTTAAGCATTTAGTAAAACATACTAACACATTCAGATAGTTTTTTTCCAATTGTATTCTTTTTAATTAGGAAAAATTGTTTATTTTCTCAAATTAGTAATTCTGAGAGTTACACTGGTCTCCTATCTCCATATAAATGAATGACAATCGTTGTGCTTAGATACTTACCTGAATTGTTATTATTTGTAAAAAGGGTCGATGAGGAGTGTATTCAGTGGCGAGTATGAGTAAGCCCAATGAATGGTAACTTAACAAAAAAATGGATTTATTTCACTTGTGTAACAACACGTTGTAAGTAGGTAGATAAATGGGTATAGGACTTGTACAGAGGCTCAAGAATGTCCTCAAGAAAGCAGGCTCCTTGATCCTCTGTTCTGTCACCTTTTGTAGTAGATGCTATAACTCTCAAACAACTTGCGCATTCCAGGAAGCAGAAAAGATCAAAGAGGACAACACCAATAGATTTCAATGATTACGTCTCATTGGCCAACACCAAGTCTCGTGATCACTTCTAGTTAAAAAAAAATCTGAGATGAGTTTTTTCCTTAGAGCTGACAAGGCAAGAGCAAAGAAGTTGGAACATGTGTTGAGAAGTCAACTAACAGAACCTGTCCTAAGAATTGTTAATAAATGTCCAGGATTCAAAGTTTTCCCTGTTTGCTGCCTCCTAATTTCTTCAGCACTGTTCCAATGTCCTCATTGTCTCCACTGAATATATCCTTCTTTATTTAGAAAAACAACTTTTCATTAAGGTTAAAGACAAATGTCTGATTTAGAATTTTCTTCCCTATAATTCAGAAGGATTGGAAAGAGAAGAACGTGGAAAAATGCAGCACTTTTTAAATAAAAGGACATAAAATCTTAGGATGTTTTTATTTCAAGAGTTTTTCTGGACTCTGCTCCACAGTAAATATAGGTGTCATACTGAAAAAGTAAATCAAGTATGAATATGTTACTGCAAATTATGATGTGCAGCAATGATGCATTTTACTTTTTCTAAAATAAATTCTGAAAGTTTAAATTTTTTGCCTTTGCCATTTAAATGTCTAATCTATAGAAAGTTGTATTGTGTATGACATGAGGTTCAGATGAGAATTCATGCTTCTTCTCTGTAGATAATCAACTTTTTAAACTGTAACTATTGAAGAATGACTCTTTCCTCTAATGATCTTGCATGCCTCCTCTGTCAAATATCAAAGTTCTCTGTATACATGGCCTATGTTCTATTTCCTGCATGAATTTATCTCTTTTGTGCGAATAACAAGCTAATGCAGCTCTGTATTTCTTTGTATCTATAAAAAAGTCCTTCATATTTACAGTTTTTAAAAAAGTATTTTGGCTATTGTATACCTTAATCGAGTTACACAAAGAACGCTTCTGGTGTTTTGGCTGTAGTTTCATTAACTGTAAAAGTCTGGATGGGAAGATCTTTAAGATATCTTCCCATAGATGAACAATGTGCACTTCTCTATTTATTAGTCTTTTTAAAAATATATTTCTGAAGAGCTTTAGAGTTTCCTACATTCAGGTTTTTTACATTTTTTTATTTATTCACAAATACTTGTCATTTTAATTTCAAGTGGTCTCTTTGTGGTTATTATTATTCTAATTGTTGTTTTTCTGCTTTCTAGAGGCAGAATCAACTTCTGTGTTTTAATTTTGTGTTCCGCCACTTTGTTCCACTACCCTGTTATTACTTGTTACTCAATTTTGAGGAGTTCGAGCAGATAATCACATCATCTGAAAAGGCAGGATTTTTTTTCTTTCCTACTTTGTAAATTTTAATTCATTTCTTTGTTTATGGAACTGGTTAGAAATGCTTACACAGGTATGAATAGAAGCAGTTATGTGCCATTGAAATAAAAATACTTAAAATTATAAATGAAAATGTGGACGAATATTTTATCACATTATGGCAGAAAATGATTTCTTAAAATAGCACGAAAACACTTAATAGACAAGAAAGATTAAAATTATGATACCATTTATATGTGAAGAAGTTCTGTAAATCAATAATAAGAAATGAAAACTGGACAAAATCCTGGTATTGGCATTACTGAAGAGAAACGATGTATTACTAAAAAGCCCACAAAGTGTTACTCAGTTTACTAGTACTTTGGGAAATGTGAAACAAGTAGGGGAAATGCTATTTTACATTCATTCAGTAGCCCAAAACTGAAAAGCTGACAATACTAAATATTGAAGAAACTGTAGATAAACAGATTCTCACATATCACTCATGGGATGAAAGGTGAAATAGTCACTTTGGAAAACAATTTGGATTATTTTATAAAGTTGAATATTTACACACCCAGTGAGCCAGCAATTCTAATCCTAGGAATTTATCCAAGAGAAGTTTAACAAATGTTGCCAGAAAATATCTAGCAGCACTGATCATAATAGCACAAATCTGGAAACAGTGTAAATGCCTACTGACAAAAGTTTGAATAAACTTTAATATAATCACAGGAAGTTGAATATCAATAAGATTTAATGAATTAAACTGCATGTGGCACCTGAATGAATTTTGTAAAATTAATGAATGGAAGATGTCAGATAAAATCATACATCATGATATCCTTTTTATAAAATTTAAGAACAAATGCTTTTAGGACCACAGGCAATACACACACACACGTATGTAATCATTTTTGTTTAAAATAAGATAGGGCTGGGGATTTAGCTCAGTGGCTTAAGCACCTGCCTGGCAAGCGTGAGGTCATGAGTTCAACCCCTGGTACCAAAAAAACAAAACAAAACAAAATAAAATAAAATAAAATAAAATAAAAAATAAAATTCAAATAATAATTCAAATAAAATAAGGATTAAATAAATTCAAAATAATAATCACTACAGAGACAAACAAAAAATCAAATGGAAGATGATAAAATAGGAAATAGAAGTTGAAGTAATTCCTTAAATTACCTACTCCACTGTCTTAAAAATATTTTAATAGGCATGCTAATTCATTTCATTTACTATTAGTTTCTCTTAGTTTATTGAAAACAAAGTTTTGTGCTCATATATTTTTCTTCATAAGAGCAAATAATGATACAGTGCATTAGCTATAGTTATTCTTTTATTATTTTGTTATGAAATTTTAAAAATAGAAAATAGAATAAGGAAACACATATGGATCTTAGTTATTGGTAGGTTTGTAGTAATTGCTTCAGGTAATAAATTCATATCATTTCATTACATTCTTAATACAATTAAATTAATAAAATAAATGAAGGCTATGAATAAGCAATAGTGACACTATGTAATATTACAAAGATTATGATTAGTCTTATTTGGTATCATAAGATAACAAATAGATGACTAATAATTATAACAGCAAATTAGTGAATACATAAAATTAATTAAATAGTAAGTTCTATTCTACCAGACTGGTGGGAAATTTAACCTTAGATATTTGGAGGATGCCCCTAACCCATGTCCAAAACAGGTCCTTGAGACAAATTATTAAGAACACCCCTCAAGACTCACAACTATTGTAACTATTACTAATATTCCCATTGTAAGAGCTCTGTGTAGTTTTGTTGTTTCCATGTCAGCAATTTCTCCTTCACCTTGTGACACAATTCTTTCCTGAGGCAACACAGTATAAAGGTAGTGCTACCTTCGAGGAACTAAATAAGAAAAAAAGAAAAAGGATGTACAGCATAAACAACAAATTAATATCATCCCAAAAATCTACCCAATAAAGTATGCAATAAAAAACAGATAATAGGAAAAAAGAGAGAGAAAATGTGTTATATGCTAACTGTGTTTTACTAACAGTTTCTGGTTTCACTGTAATACGGTGTGAGAGCTTACTTTGCATTTATGTGGATATGTTAAAGTCTTTATTGTTGCTATGAACGTGGTCTACTTGGATGACTACTTCTCATGATCTAGAGAGGACATTGTACTCTGCAGTTTTTGCATATAGTATAATGCTCTACCTGAGATATGATGTTGCTGATTTTAACTCTTCCATTACAAATTTTCCTACCCTCTTTAGCTGTCAATCACTGAGGGAGGTGTTTTGAAATTTTCAGTAATAGTTCTGGATCTATGATATTATCTTCAGTTTCACGTTTTTCCTTATGTAGTTAAATGCTTTGTTAGTGAAATAAGTATTAAGAACTACTAGCCCTTATGTTACTTTGAAGTCCAATTTGAGTAGTGTCAAATAAATGCATGTTTTGTTAGTCAATGTTTGATTAGTATATCTGTTAGCATAACTTTCTGTGTAATATGTTTTTATGTTTACCTTATATTTGCTATGTTTTTAAAAATATTTGCATACTTTTCAATTGATAAATAAAAAGTAATTTTTGAAAACTAACCAAGACATCACTAGAAAGAAAATAAACTTTATATTACTCTTATTCTTCTGTGAGACATGATTTAACAACTTCCTTCTCCCATTTCAAACATTCCAGATCAAATTTATTACATTCTTATGAATAAATTAAGAAGATTTCTACTTGTTATAACACTAAACATTTGCTTTGCCTTTAAGCCCAACTCTTTGGTGACTGAACTTGAGGAAAAATTTAATTACAATTTTATATGTAACCTTATTTACTTCCCAAACCAGAAACTGTTGCAATAAAGGAGAAAATGAGTTAAGGCTTAGAAAACAAATTAAGAAAGCTGTCATATCAAGGGGAAATGGATTTTGTAGCAAATTCGTTTTTATTGCTTTTTTCCTATCTGTCGGAACTGAGCTTATTAACATTATGTTGCCAAATGAAGCAGCTGAGTCTATTTCATGTCTATTACTAATATTGTCATTCATCAATAATAAATATACAAGTCAAATAAATATTTCATAATATTTTCATGATCTAAACTGTGAACTAGATTATAACTATTTAATAAAGGATGATCCTGGGTCAACTTGCTAAAAATTAACACTGGCTTCATTCTCTCACTCTGACGTGTTTTTCTTACATCTCTTAATGAGCTTTTCTATTTTTGTCTTTTCCATGTTAACTTGCAAAGAGAAGAAAACATCTCAGTTGATACAAACAAGTGTCAGGTAGAGAGGATCTTCTGAGCAGACAAAGGGGAGTTTTATGCAGTTAATTAAATTTCCAGGGTAGCTACAGAAAGCACTGACTAAGGTATAATGACAGAAAAGTTCTGCCAATACGGGAGGAAACAGAAGAGATTAAGGAAATGAATGAGTTCTAACTATGATTGTGTAGGAAAACTTTTCATTTACTTAAGTTTAGCACATAGGAGGTGAATTTTTGAAATCTTTATGGTCAAGTATCATTATTTTACAAGTGTAAATAGTATTACAGAATATGCTTTGCTAATGTGAGAACACAATGCATTATATGTAAAATATGACATAAAATAATAGTTATGATCAGTCCTCATTTTTTGATCATAGCCTTGAGATTTTCAATGGTATTCAATTACTTAAAATAATTAAAAGAAGACAAACATATCCTAACAATTCACCAGTAAAATGTCTCAGATTATTTTAAGTCCATGCATGTCACCCACTCTTTCTTTTAGAAGTAACAGGTCGCACGCATTTAAATCTATGGAAAGAAATTAATGACTGGTGATTCTTTTTCTTTATATGCCCACTGACAAATGTGTGAAATCTAAGAAGTTTTTGCTTCATTCATCATGCATTTCATAAATTCAAAAGAGAAGCACAGTGTTGTACGTACTCCTGTCATTCTTCAACACAATCTTGCTCCCACCAGCAATGGCAGGATTCACTAATCCCGACAAGGAAATGATTGCAACTGATCACACATTTTCTTCTAAGAGACCGTTTGAAGAAGATTCATCAAGCCTCACATCTTTGTTCAAACTTCTCATATCACCCTTCACCACCTACACTTTTCCCTTTGCACAGCTCTGTCTATCCCTTACTCTACAATCTTCCTTGACTTCTCAGGTTTTGGTGTTGTATTTCACTGAAACTAACTCATCTAACATTTGTCTAGTTCTAACTCTTCTCTAGATACTAATTGCATCTTCTTCTAACACAAAAGTAGCCGTTCCCTGATTGCACATGCTATTTCTTCGGTAGCCACAAATGGCAGCTTTGTAAAATCTCACACCCCATTTGACACCATAGGCCTGGAAATAGAATAGGTGTCTTCCTTTATCCTCACTGCTGCTTCAGAAATTTTCTTTCTTCCTTCTTTCCTAAGCACCCCCCAACACTTTAAAGCCCATTCTATCAGACTGTACTTTGATGTAACTACTCTTTGATGTTGTCAACACTGACCTTGGATCTTTCTTTCATTTTTATTTCCCTCCACCATTACTTGTGCCAGCCTCAGTGAGGTTAACATCCATGTCAATAAATAGTCAACATTCTAGCCTCTTGTTCCTTTTTATTTTACTTCCAACAATTTATTTTTTGCACCTTACTTTAGAAATTCATCTCCAAGGTTATTTCTTAAAACTTTTTATTTACTATTTATTCATTACATACCATCCAACATCTTCAGCCTATTCTGCATTAATTCCTGTCTTACAAGTCATCTATTTTAGTATCCAAACTCCGAAGTATTTGGATCTCTATTCATTAAGGCAGTTTTTAAAATTCTCACATTCTCTTTATATTCCCACTTCTTTCACAGTAAAGTCGATGAAAGATTACTCTAATGATTCTTTTGCAAAGTCTGATCTCTTCCTCTTATCCCTTTTGCTTGGCACTCTCATCAAGGAAAGGAAAAAAATCAAACTCAGTGCTTGTTAAACCCAACTCCTTACAGCAACTCTGTATCTGTATTATGATATATTTTGCTAAAGCAAAATATACAATCATCACAGAATACTTTTAAATTCAAGACCCAATTCAAAAAGAACACTCTCAGTGCCCAAAGAATACAGCCACACTTTTATTTTGTGATTATTCTCTCATTTCTTAAAAGAACTATTTTATGCTTTCTCTTCTCTTCACTTAGATTCAAATTATTTCTCAATTCTTTTTCCTTGAGAAAACAAAAGCTATAGGATGAACACACCCAAAAGCTCGTTGTAAACTACCAGCTACTCTTCTTGCTATTGTTGAAATACACTAATTATTGCTACCCCTGAACCTGCCTGGAAAATTCTCCCTCATATATTCACTATGACTTGTTCCTTAATCTTATTTAAAACCTGTGCTGGACTTTTCTCAGAGAAGTGATCTTGATGACTTCATACAAAATGTACCCAGTCACTGTTCCATTTCTTATGGAGTGTTACTTCTTTCATAGGCTTTATTACTACATAAAACTATACTATTGCATGCTTATGTTTGTTTTTGTTTTTATCTTCTTTTGTAGAATGAAAGCAGGATAGACCCATTGAAATAATTTAAAAATTTATTAAAATCTATAACTAAATATGTAATGAAAGGGCCTCAAAACCCCTACACTGAAAACAGCCTTGATGGGATATGATAAATATCTATAAAAAAGAGGAAGATATGCTATGATCATGGAAGAGAAGATGATATATTTTTCCCAAAATATCCAAGAATAGACATAAGTCCAATCAAAGTCTAAAAAGCTTTTTGGGGGACTGACAAGTTAATTTAATTTAAATATTCACATGAAAATACAAAAGACACACAATGGCAAAACAATCTAGAAGGAAAGAATAAAACTGGTAGATTTATATTATCTCATTTCAAGGATTTATTTGAGCTACATTAATCAAGATAGCATGATACTGATATAGAGTCACAAAAGTAAATCAGTGAAAAAATTAGAGGAAAGAATGAGAGACAGACAAATACACAGTCAGACACGGAGACAGAAACAGAGACAGACTCACACACAGAGAGAGTTATTATGAGAAATTAGCTCGATATCCTAGTTCAAACAGTTGGGCAGGAAAAAATGGAGGAGAGATAAATTCATTCTTTGCAGACTGCCAGTGGTAGATGCTGTCTACTCACCTGGAGAAGGCCATCTGTTTCACTGAGTACAAATGCTTATCTCCTCTGAAATAATCTTATGGACACATGCATAAGCAATGTTTGATCTAGATACCTCATGCCCTGGTCAAGTTGACATATAAAATTAGACATAACAGTGAGAATAAAATATTAAAATGTATATAAAATTATATTTATGTAAACCTCATTGTTGCATAATAGACCATCATAACTTAATGATTTAAAGAAATGAAAATTATTTTTCACTCAAAGCTGCAATTTAAGCAACAAATCTATGGCAGTGTCTCATCTCTGCTCCACGTGGTATCACCTGCTGCTCTAGGAATGACTGAATTACTTCCAGGACATCTCACTCTCATGACTTGCAAACTAATATTGGCTATTAACTAGAAATCCATCCAAGGCTGCTTGCTAAGGGCCCAGTCTCTATACATAGGCATCACTGTGGAATAGCTGAACTTCTTCACATAGTGCCAGTCAGCCTCTAAGAGCAAGTGGACCAGGATTCAGAAAGGAGAAGTGTCAGTCCTTATACCATGGGCCCAAAACTAGCAGGCATAACTTATTCCATACTCTGTTAGCTGAGCTCTTATATAGCCCTCCTCAATTCAAAGTTAGGGGGCATAGACAACAGTTCTTGATGGAAGAAGTATAGCCACATTTCATCTAGCAGATATTCACTAGCAGAATACAGAGCAAATCCACATGGCTAGTAACCTGCAAAGTTTTGCCTTGGGAAAGGAAAAGTGACAGCACTTTACTGGTAAAGCAAATAAAGAAATTTGGGGGGCTGGTTAAAATGGTACACATCTTGATTAAGGTTTCAGAGGTGTATAAATAGGTCAAAGTTCATCAAATTCTAAAATCATTTCACTGTAGGCATTTCACTGTATGCAAATTTTACAAGTTTTTCTAAGTAGTTTATTATAATTATTTGTGAACAGATTCCTTCCAAGCAAACATAGCTATATTAAATTGAAGTCAGGGTTCAGAATATTATAAATGAATTTATTGATAAACTCTGATAATTAGTACAGAAATCAGAAATTAATGTTTCAAGTCAGGCTTGATACATTTATAGGTGGAACAAGCTCACAACTCAAAATTCAGAAGAAAATAGAATTAATTTTCTTATAAATCAAAAATGGTAAGTGATATGTAAACATATAAAATATTTATGTATACATGCATGTATAGTTTGATACTTTTGTGCAGGTTTTGAATTCTAGCGTTGATAAAGTTAAAAGTAAAATCCCAGCTAAGCTATTTAAAAATGAATTTCCAAAGTACATTCTTATGATAACATCAGATTAAGATCAATATTGTGACATTGTGGAATTTGCATCCTTGAAAAATATTTGGCAATATAAATTCTTCAAAGGCTTCTTGAGTCACAAAAAATTTATACTCATACACTGGCACTTCACACATTTTGACTTAAAAATTGTATTCAGGTACTCAAATTTGCATAATCTCAAAACATAACTTAGAACTCAATGCAGAATCTAGTACTCGTTGGTGTTGATTGCCGTGGTATTCACTACCATTTCCAACCAAACGAATTTGTTTACTACTCATTGTTTCGGATATTTGTCCCACTTATGTCACCATATGGGTCTGCTAAATATGTTTTATTACATTGCAATTCTTAGTAGTTTCTGCTGTCTCTTTTCAATACTAAAAGTAATTCCTTAAAAAGATTCCATTAATAAGAATATTTCATTTTCAGAAATTTTAGATAATGTAAGAAGCTAATATAATTAAGCTTCAAATCTGTAGTTTTTCATTTCTTTTTTGAGGTGCTGGGAATCAAACCCAGGGCCTTTGTGCACACTAGGCAAGTGTTCTATCACTGAGGAACAACCCAGCCCATAAACATTATTAATGATGACGCTCTACTTCAGTTGCAAAATTAAAATAGTATCTGTGTTTACTAAGGACTTCAGCTGGTAGATTTGTGCCCTAAGTTATAATTACATAGATACCTCTTACTATACAAGACTTCATGTATGTGTTGCCTACTTTATTTTGTTGCTGAGACAAAATACTTGATCCCCAAAATTAAGGAAGGAAAAATTTATTGAGCTCAGTTTGTGGAGTTTCAGTTCATAATCAGCTGGCTCCAGTGCAGGCTGGTGTGGCACAGGAGCAATAGTTGACGGTGGTAGAAGACAGTAAAAAAACCAAGAACCTAAAAGGGAAGATCACGGAGAGAAGACTCTTTCTGTCCCTTATATTATATGTAGGCTACCACCGTAGGGTGAGTATAACACTCACATCCATAATCCCTGATTTATTTCACTTATGCACATGGTCTTTAGTTGCATCCATTTACCTATAAAAGCCTTGAGTTTATACTTCTGTATAGCTGATCTCATCATTGGACCACAAATCAATCATGAATTCTAGAATCCTGCTCTTAGGACTGTATGAGGCTTTGGGGAGACATCCAGGCACAAACCATAACAATGTATCTCATGGTTTTAGGAGTCAGCTATTGAATATCTTCCAAAGTATTCCCTATTTAAACAGTGCCTAGAACTCTATGTTGCTCACCCTGTCTTCTTTCTTTCCTGACCTCTCCACAAATCTAAATTTCTAGTGATGAAATGCCATAAATCAGTTCATGATTCTGTTGCCAATTACAAAAAAAAATTACTTTGGGCTACCTACCAACTGCATTCTTTCTTACATGTTTGCAGTCTTGTTACTATTAAATAGTGCTGCTCAGCAGAGCTGTTGGTTCAAGAACTTGTTCACTTGGGTTCCAGAACATGTATACCATACCAGTCTCTTTTTCATCCTAGAGTCTATATTCACATTACACACATTTCCAAAGAATGGGACATGTATAATGCTCATCACCAGGGAGATCTTGACACTTCCCACATATTGGAAATCCTTCACCCATAAATCCTAAGTAACCAGCAACGTTAAGAATACCTCACGATCACCCAAATTCCCAATAGTGCTCTACCATGTCTTCCTTCTTATAAATCCTTCCTCAAAAACAACACTTTTTCTCCCTGCTTATCCTGATACCAATCAAGGCTCTCAGGTTCTCAGAATAATTAACTAAATAAATTGCACTGAAGTAGAATGATTGATAGACCCAGTCTTTGTAGTACCATTTATGGAAACTGATTTTCAATTGGTAGAAAAGTGTCAAGATTAAGGTACATAATGTTTCCCACCAGCCACCTGTTCCAGACCTAGTCTGGTTTCTAATCAGGCAATTTTGATACTGCCAAGTTTACATTCCCAAGAAGTGCAAGTTTGGAATGAAAGTTTGAATCAAGACTTTATTTTCCTGAATCTTGGTTCCTTAAAATAAAATGGATGCATTTAAATTTTTTATACATTTTAGTGGAGAAGCCCAACATAGATCATCTTTGTCCTAGTACTTAGGGAGCTGTGTGACATTAAATGCATATTTGAGCAGTAAAATATCTACCTAAAATGGGAGTAATAATTAGAGGATTTTTATGAGAATTTAAGGTAATAAAAGAGCACATAAAATCACATAATCCATTTTAAAGAAAAGGAAAGACAGAATCTAGACAGGATTATCCTTTTATTTTATTTTATTTTATTTTATATTTTTCCTCTGTCTCTTTCTTTGTTTTCCTCACAACATATATTGTGGGAAAAGACTCCTTGTTTTTACCAGTATGCAAAATCTTATACTTCCTCGGGGTAAACAAATCAATCTAATCATGACAAGATGTGTTAAAATGAGAGGAGGATGAGAGACAAGAAGAAAGGAAAAGGGGGTGGGAAGAAAGACAAATTTGGGAAGGGGAACAGCAAAAATAAATATTCAAAACAGATTGCCAAGAAATGACAAAGAGTGTTTTTCATTATAAGATGCTCTTCTTTCAGAAGAAACTAAGCCTCTTGCTGTTTAGCTATTTAGCTCTATTCAGTGGCCATAGGTCCATCTAAATTAATTTTATTCCTTTGTCAGGATCCTCCCCTCTTTAGTTAACCCAGCTTCATCTACTGGCCTTGAAGGATTGCTGGGCACTACAGTTTATCTTTCTTCCTGGCTGCCTTAGGCTTCTAAAATCAATCTTTCATACGAAAGCAGCTCTTCCAGGGACAAAGAGAGTACGAACTAAATGCCAAGGGCCATCTTCACTGCTAGGGAGAAAAACCTCAAGTGGAAAATGCCACATTTATTTTAAGTGAAAAGTTATTCTTGTAACTTTTAATTCCACAATGCCATATTACGTGGTTCTGCAGCCATGAATCTTTCCACTTGTACTTGTCTCTAGAAAGTCTGCTTTTAGGGAAACATACATGTCAAATAATTTAGTAAATAAAACTTATACAAAACACGAACCAAACATTTATCTAGTATTCCCTGCAAAAGAAAACATCTACTGTGTAGAGATTTAGCTCCAGAAAACACAATGAGATTATCTGGTCAACCTCTTCACTTTTAAGTGAGAAAACTAAGGCACAAAAGAAGTAAATAAATTTTCCTGCTATACTACACAGTTAGATGGTGGCAGTGCCAAGGGTAGAAATCAGGCCTGAGCTTTGGTCCAATGATCTAATCTCCCTTGTTGTAAAATTTGAAGGTAGAAAAAGCCAGAAATGGTTTACATTTAGAACAATGTGAAGCTGCCACATATTTATAGTAAGCCCTCAACCATTAACACGTGACTACTTTTCAAATTCCAGTTCTTTCCCTTCTATCACTCAGGTTTGTCTTAAAAAATACAGGCTATTCTTCATACAAATTTAGCAGTCATTGAAGAGAAAATACACTGCCTTAGAAATCATACACAATGTACTTTATAGTCAATTTTACATATTTGGAATCATCCTTTTTCTGAATTAAACTTGATACTGTCCTTTGTCCTTTTCCATTTCCATGAAAAGCATGTTTTGGCTAAATTTTTAAAGAACCATAATGACTCTTTAAAATGTACCTTTATGTTTTCTCCCAAATGTTTATTGAAATTTATTTAGTGATTTGCTTAGTCCCATTAATTTTCTTCAACTCAGTATGGTCTTGCCTCTCCCTTATTTATACTTTGCTCTTATTCTCCCTTATTGGTTTTCCTTATACTGAATAAATATATTTCTCATTGCTCTTAAGACATTCTTCACAATGTTGGCCAACAAAAATTTCATCTTCTTTCTTAGTTTTGCCCATTTGAAAATAAATCGTTGCCTGTATATGTCCTCTTTCTCAAATTCAGTATTTTATAATCATGCAGGAATCTTCCTTTGTGACATATTTAATCACTTACATACTCTGAACGCTACCTTGTATCTGACTTCAGTTTATGTCAGTGTAACAAATATTTTCTACCACTTACTCTGTGTGAAGTATTATGCTAGGCTCTACATGGGATAAAAAATGAGCAAGTTGTAGCTGTTCACCTCAAGGAAGTATCTGTCAACTATTAATGTCCCCTGACAAGGGATAAAATGAAATTGATAAACTGACTAATTCATAGAGGTATTTTGAGGATTATGTGAACTAATGTATATAGTTCCCAACATATTATAAATCCTTGCTATATATTACCTCATATTATGTTATTTTAAATATTATTGAAGAATAATTCCTTTGATAATCTCTATTCCTAAAATGTTAGGACAAAAATATAGAAATACAAGATTCAGTGTCTAAAGCAAAAGGAACCATATAAATGAATGATTAAGCATTATTAGTAATGGGCCTTTACAATATATTTCACTTCCTGATGTGATGAGAAGAGCATGTCATTTTTAGGATATTCCTGCCTAAATACACAATGTGAATCTCCTGAATTCAGAAGACAATGTGAGATAAACTCAGATAAAGAATAGCAGACAAAATCGCTGCCCATACCTTTCAAGTGTCATGGTCATGAAAGACAAAGAAAGAAAGGAGAGCTATCTCTGATTAAAGAAAACAAAAGAAGCAAACCAACCAAATGCCACATATGATTCTGTACCAGATAAAGCTACCAATGAGATAACTGTTGAAATCTCAATCAAGTCCTCTACATTTTAGTCAGTGGTAATGTGCGGACATTATTTTCCTTTTCCAGATCATTATGTACGGCTACTTAAATTATTAAAGTAAGCCTGGGTGAACAGTATATGGAGTTCTTTGTATATATTTTTCAGTTTTTGGAAAGCCTAAAATTACTTCTAATCAAAATGTTTTTTGTTAAAAATGATAGAAGCAATATAAAATAAAAATGAAAAACAAAGGAAAGAGATTTAATTCATAGGAAAAAAAGAAGTATAGCAGAAAGAATCTGTAAGTTTGAAGCTTTTGATCTGAAATTTGAGGTTACTGATACTGAAGAAGGCAAAGAAAAAAGCAAAAATAAAATCAAAAGGCACGGTGCATTTTGCCTATAAGTAATTATGGTTTTTTGGAGCTCAGTGTCTTTCAGAGAGCAGAAATGTGAGCTAACAGCTAGCCATGAGTGTTTCTGCAACAAGCTAAATAATGTGTCTTCCTTTTAAAATGGCCATATCCCAATCTCCCCAAACTGTGACTCTGTTGCCTTATTTGATGTAGAAGATCTGGTAAGCGTCGTGAAATGTGGAGATGATCCAGGAGGACAAAAACTCATGACAGAAGTCTGTGTTAGAGGGAGCCAGGAGGAAAAAGGTAGCACCGGTTGGAGTGATGCACTTTCAAGGTAGAGAAAGAAGCAACGAGTCAAGGAATGCAGGCAGTGTTTGGAATCTGAAAAAGACAAGGTAACAGATTTTCTCTTAAAGATTCCAGTAGGCATATAGCCCTACCAATACTGTGAAATCCCGAGCTGTAAAAGAAGAAATGTGTGTTGTTTGGAGCTATGAAGTATGGGATGGGTTTTGCTGTTGTCTTGTTTTTTTTTTTTACAACAGCAATATATTTAATATTGTTATCGTCTTTGGGGCCCATTCCAGTTTTACATCCAGCTGACAGTTATAATCTCGTACTTATTCTTTCTAATTCTACTTTCCATCCTTGCCTTCTACAGTGCATTTGATTTACTTTTGCCAGACCTAAAGAGATCACATTATTCCCTTAAACCAAAAATGTTGGGAAAAGCCTATTTTTATTATCTTGTCATTTAAGAACCTATGTAATCTGGCCCTAGTGTACATTTTCAACTTTATCTGGATTTCTCTGCAGCTCAGACTTTCTACCCAGGTAAACTGCTTTAGTCATGGGTTCCCGGGCTCCCTAGCAATTGCTGCACTTCAGACTTGCTGGTTTTAAAAAACCAGGCAGTGTTCCCAGTCTGCCGTGTCTGAGACCACAGTGATTTCTCTCTCCTTACTGAACTTCTAGAGTTTTTAATGACTGTGTTTTGAAACCCTCACACCATCTATTGTTAGTATGCAAGCCTGAAATTAAGGGTCCTCAGAACTTGCAAATAGCCTTAATCCCTGAAAATTGAAACGCAGAAAAATCAGCCCATACTGGATAGGATCCCCCCATAAAGATTGACTGAGGATGTTGTAAATATATATGAATCTGGGATGCAGATTTAAGAAACATTTAAGTCAATTAAGACATATAAAATAGAATCACAGAAGCAAATCTAAAAATAATAAGAAAAACTGTTCCAGACAACATGATGTAATGGCTAGAAAGCTCTGTGGTCGTGTTTTCGGGGTTCAGATCTGGGATCCATCACTAGGTGGTTTTCTTTGCATAGTCGAGATCACTATTGACTAAAGTAATATCTGTTTTTGAGTATGATAAGCAAGTATTCTGGTTATAATACTGGGTTTCACATACTGATCCTACTACCAGGACAGAATCTACTGGTATGACATGTGGTTCTCACTGTAAGTTGGCATTTGGGCTCATACTTCAGTCCTTTGTGAACTTGGGTAGTAAGTCAAACATTAACGCTAAATTGGAAATTGAGTAAAAGAACTGAAACAATTTACCGCAATTCTCTAGCCAATGAAACCACTTTATATGAATTTTGCACCTGAATTTTTTGCCTGTTTGTCTGTAATGATCAAATCCAGTAGATTATTCCTCAGCTTTTCACTATAATTTGCATAGCATCCATGTGCACCTGGCATTGTCCCTGGAAATGCTGGGCAGCTGCTCCATTCAAAACAGTAACAGCTGTGAAGCTTAAATCATTTCATGTTTTAGTAAGATGACAACAACACAGCGTCAAGCAGCAGACTGGAAATTCCTTTTGAACAACACTTGTTGAAAACACAGAGAAGCAACGAATCATGAAAAATAATTGTGTACCTTCAATCCCCTAGACAGAGAAGCCAGTGGCTGCCTCTAAGAAACTTGTGATTCACAAGTTTACAGTGTTGTGAGTTACATCCTCCCTTAGCACACTGAATCCCTCAAATCTCATGCCTGAATGAAAATGAAGAGAATTAAGAAGGTTTCATCATTTCCTTCATACCCAACACTAAGTCATAGTAATTAATATGCCTATGACCATGCCCGGTGAAACTCCTATATTGTTTTGACTCAAAGTCTCTCTTTTGAATATGAAATTACACAAAGCTCCAAACCCCAAGATATGTATGTAGCAAAAAATAAACATAAACCAGAATACCTCATATCTTTTTTGCATAATTCCTCATTGTACTATTGTAGCGTACCATAACAAATTAGTAAAATCAATCATATGAAATCAAATTTATAAAAACTCAGATATTTAAAAGAAGGCTCCCCACACAATTCAGAAACCAGATTACTAGAAATTCAGAGGTAATGGAAGGTGACAAATTCAACATACTCTCTTGCTGACCTTTAAGTGATTTTGATGAAGAAAAGGGCAGCTTGCTGGAGTAGGAGAAAAAAGTGTTCACAGACATCAAAATGTTTGGCAGATATTGGGCTGGATCCTCCGCTCCAAATGAATCTCAAGTCACTTGTCAAAAGTCTTGTTCTTTGGTCCTTTGAAATTTGAAATCTAGAGACCTTAGTTGCAAACCAGATATTCCAGGCAGGACAATAGCTCACTGAAAACTCTCAAGATTCTTTTTGCAAAGCTGATCAACTATTAATTATTTTCCTATTTAAAAAGTACCAGAGGATTCTCATCATTTCTTTCATGGAACCCTAACATATAATATAACCCTCACAGTTTGGCCTCAACACATCTTTTTTTCTTCTTCATTGTTAAAGTTTTATTTAATAGAGATTTTAAATTATGAAAGTAATATGGTTATCACAGACAATCTAGATATCATAGAAAAACAAAGAATAAATCATAGAAAACAGAGCAAAAATATTAAGATAGAAATTAGGCTTGGTACATTGGTGCTTATTTGTAATCTCAGCTATTCTGGAGGCCTAAGCAAGAGAATCACAAGTTGTGGACAGCCTAGGCAATTTAGCAAGATATTGTACTAAAATAAAACAAGAAATGGTGAGGAGATAGCTTGGAGGATCAGTCCCCAATGTTATAGCAAAACAAAACAAAACAAAAACCCTAGGAGATGACTATCATTATTCACATTTAATTTTATTTTAATTAATTTTATTAAACATACATTTACCGTATGTGCCACCCTTTCTCATTTTATTCTTCTTCTGTATCAGGTGTTTGCTCTAAGCATATTTTCATAAGTATTTTTGCTCTTACTACCTAGAAATTCACTAGAAAGTCTTATAATGATATCACATTCACTTATAAGTTACTGAAGATAGCTACAGAAGGATAATACCTTTTTATGCTACACAGTTCCCACTTTATTTTCTTGTCTTTTTCCTTCTTTCATTTATTCAAAGGCGCTTTTTACGGTGGCATATAGTTGTCATATCCCAGTTGAAGTAAGTCAAATTCTTGACTTTTGATCCTTGAAAACCCTAATGAAGACATTATGACATAAAGCTTGTACCACAAAGTATAGATCTAGAAGAATATATGAGCCGAATTTTCTTAAGATTATCCTAGTTTGATAGACACAAGTTCCATTTCCTGAGAACATCCTCAGTCCTAGGTAAATCATGACAGTTGGTCATCCTAGTAACAACCTCATTCTTATTCACTCTGCTCAGCTTTATATTCTGTGGCCTTGTTAGAAAAAGAGTCTTGGAAATCATACAGTGGATTAAGAAAGGATAAATTTTTCTGCTTATTTACATTAATTTTTTTCTGAAAAATATAAAACAAAAAAGTAATGTGATGAGAACTATGGAGGAAACAGTACTTAAGGAAACTGTAGAAGGGAGCTAATCAGGGACACTGACTATTCCCCACTGAGGGCAGAGGAGCAGGCGAGTCAGCACAGCTCTAGCACAGCCTCCGGGAATAGCCAAGAACCTACAGTCAGCGGCTGATGAGAGGGTCCCAGAGTGATGGGCCATTGGCTTCCCACAGTACAGTGAACTTCTCACATTACAGATGAGTAAATAAACTCAGAAGGAAAAACTTACTCAAGGTCATTCACTCACTAGGTAAGTCAAGACTAAAAACTAAGGCTTTAACAGCAGTCAAGGTCACTAATTGTTTGAAATAATTTAATATAAACATAAATCATAATCTACTTTATGACTATAAATGAGAATATTTTCAAATTGTCAGAAACTCTGTAAGGGTTGAGATTTTCTTTGTCTTAGAAACTAACAAATGAGCCTGTTACTATTTCATGGATATCAAGAAAAGGCATGAAACTCCCGGGATGCAGATGAAAGACTTTATTGCTCACAGCAGCAGCATTGGCTAGAGTTTCATAGTTACTTGCTTTAGGTCCTCATGCTTCCCAGATTTATAGGGGTAACAAAATGGCCCACGGTGGATGGCCACGAGGTAAATGGGTTGCATTTATGGAAGACACACTGAGCTTGGGGATTTAATGTTTTCACAGTAAGAAGCCTACCCTTGGCCTGGGAGAGATACTATTTCATCTCTCAAGGTTGCTTGCACCAAACACAACTCAGAACAACTCTGATAAAGAGTGTTCAAAGTCTTGTGTTCTGGGTTGGCACATCCAGTAAGTACATGCGGGGACACTCAGGGACTATGAAAAATTGCTTCTTTCAACAGCCATCATTTAAGTGGAAAAACAATCTCAAGTGGTTATGTGGCATAATACTGCCCACTCTCTTCAAAGACTGAGAGTTAACTTATCATAAATAAAATGTTTTCCAGACAGTGTGGTACTTTACAAACATTTTATGTACTTCTATAACTGTATTCCACATATCAATGTTAAAACAGGGCTGTTAAACAGAGGTGGTATTCCCAATATCTAACATGAGCACAAGTCAAGCAGGACAGAAATAAATTTTAAATAGTGTCTACACACTGAATGCCTACATCAGCCGTGAAGCTCTACTAAGACTGAGCTCATGCTTAACTCAGGATATAGGAAGTTGAACACTAAGAATTTTCTGGAGAATTTGCCTAGGGCATAAGTCTGCCATGAGAATGGGTGTTAGCGATGAAAGTCTGTTTGATTTAATTCAACTGGAAGTCAATCCAGAAAATAACTTTATGGCTCAGAAAAACCTTGATATTATTTTACACATTTTCAAATAAATATAAAGAAACTTATGGACACAAAAATTAGCTTGTTTGGAAGGCCAGGAAAGTATTGCTTTAACTGAAAGAAATTTTCTAGGGAGCAGCTGTTACAGAAAGGTCAAAGAATTGTTCAATTAAAAAAAAGATAAAATAATTTGGGGAGATATTTTTATAGTCTTGTGGAAGTATTATGAGTGACTCTAGGGACAATTCAGTGGCACTTAAGATACTTCTTTTACATACTGTCAGTGGAGTGTGTCTGGCTAATCTCAGTAGGAGGTAAGATATAATTGACAGAGAAAATTTTACCAAAGAAATTATGTTATTTTCATTCTCATTTGGAAGGAATGCAAAGACTCATAGCCACTCAGTCAGCCACTTACAAACCCAGAAACTTCTCAAGGAGAAAACTCTTTCTTCTTTTCTCTCATCTTCTCAAGTAATTTCAGAATGTGTTTCTCAGGAGTTTCATCCATATACATTTTGCCTTATGGTTCCAGAACTTTTCAGATAAGAAAGGCTCAGGTGACCTCCTCTGGTGATTAGAAAAAATTGTAGTGCAGAAAGAAGCTCTGTGAAACTCACCAGGTGCCAGGTATAAGGTACCATAACATTTGAACAATTCTCTGTTGATCTAGGCTCATTCGAATTATCTGAATAATTATTTCATGTCTCCATTTGATAGACCTAGAGCCATGGAGTCAGTGCACAGAGCCAAAAACATATCAAACTCTAATCAAGTCTCAAGTCTCCTTTATTCCCTTATGAAGAGCTCTTCAACAGTCCCCAAATCAAGAGGTTTATCTTTACAGATGAAAATCCTAACTAGAGGTGGAGATAGCCCTCTACAGCAGAAACAATCAATAATTAGGGATTATTGGGGTCCCGCTAAAGAAGCTGGGCACACTGGTCCAAGATGCAATCCTAACAGAACAACTATCATGCTATAAAGAAACTTAGATGCAGTCAACAATTTTGCACAGTGGGGAAATACAAAAAGAGTTAGAAACAGTCCATGGTCCACAGACACACATTCCTATAGGTTACCACATTTATGCCACTAGACAGATGAACTATTTTATGCTTTGGTCTACCCAGGGTCTTAGATTAAGAAGTGATGGGGTTGAGCCATCTGAAGGCTCTGTGTGCCAGCAGTGAGGCTTAGATAAGGAAAGAACTGACACTTGGCAGATAAATATGTAGTAGAAAGTATATTCCAGTAAAAGAGACAATAGGATCAAATATATATGGAGAGACAAAACTCATTTGAAAGATAGTAGATAATTCATGGCCAAAAGTCTGGAAAAAAGGGTGTAGAGTTGCAGTGGTAGATAGGGAAGTGAGACCATGAAATTATCTATTCTATCTCATTTAGTTTTATGGCAATATTTCAGGATTCCCTCAAAATCCAAGACACAAATGCTTAGCCAGATTTAGAAATTTGTTCACATTAAACCACCAAAGCAGACAGAGTTCTGATTCAGGGTTGTCTGACTTCAAACAATATTTTCTTCGTGTGGAATGTAAGAGATCTGTGTTTTCCCTTCAGAAAATGAGGGAGACCTCTCGGAGGGAATAAGCACAATACTGTAATGCATGTTTTTGAAGGGAAATAGACACTAAAGATAGATGTGTTTATTACAATAATCCAGATATAAGACCAGTTCTACACTCAGATAACAACAATAATTACATAAGTAGTTACATTGACATTTGTCCCAGAAACCCAGAAAATACATCTAAACATTTATATTTCAAGTTTTCTTTTTTAAGAAACTTGAAGAGCAAAGTGAAATTTCTATTTTACTGTAATGGTTTTAAGAGGTGAGATAGAGGTAAAAGACCTAACACATTTAAACTTTCTAGTTTGGAAAAATTACTGCTTTTTTCTATTAATAATGCCAAAATGTTTTAAATATTAAAGAATTCAGCATTTTAACTTCAAATTTCATAAGAATCATTTGTTAAGTAATTCGCCTGCTTCCCAAAATGATTTGATGACTTATTAATGATATAGAATAAAATTCCCAGCTAAAAGGAGCTTGATCAATTGAAACTATTTACAGTATTTTCATTTATAGCAAAAGAAAGCACAGAAGTAGGGTTCTTTATAATTCAGAAATCTAGATTACTTAAAAATTCAGAAGTGTAGACCACTTAAAAATAATTCAGAAGTGTATATCACTTAGAAATTCAAACTTATTTTTGTAACTTTATTGTTCTAATGTCAAATGAGTTGGGTAAAGATGGAAGCTAGTAAAAAACTCACAGTTCCCTAAATTCCAATTTCTCAATCATAATAATAGAAAATATCCATTGAACTAGAAATAAAAATATTAACCACTATTTTTCAGACTCAAGAGGGACCCCTCACTGTGATGAGTATGAATACAGATTTGATCCAGAAGTACAAATCCCAACAAGAAGGAAGAAAATGCTGATTGGGGGCACAGGTTTTAGAGTCAGAATGTCCTGAGTTTGAATCTGAAAATATATTCTCAGCTGTTTCCCTAAATCCTATCTTTCTTTATCTGTAAATGGAGAATAATTATTTGTATCCCAGAGGATCAAATGTCAGAATTAAATGTCATAATATATGTAAAGTTCTTAGCAAAGCATCTCGCCCCTTTTAAGAGATTAACAAAGGGAGCTGTTATGGTAACAAGAGGAACAAAGTCACAAAAATTGGAGATTCTGAGCTTTTTCACCTAGTTTCGCTACAGATGGATTCAAATTATCAAGAGTAGTTTCTCTCTACACATCATAGACTCAAGTAGTGGAAGCAAAAACAGGTTCTTTTACAGTCCAGAAGATCTACCGTAGATAAACAAATAATAGTGCAAATCACATGTGCTATAAGGGTGAAGAAGTGCCTCAGAATTCCAGGTAAATGGAGAATCCTGCGCTGCTATTGTACTTATATGCCAGGTGTCCTTGATATTTTTTCACTCAAAAGTAAGTAAGTATAGGAAAAAAAAAAAAACTGGATCCCAGGAAAGAATCTCCAACCTAAGGAAAAGGAAACATTGTCCGATTTCTAAGAAAATGAACAAAAGATCTGAGAAGACATTTCACTGATAAAGTTGTAAAACAGTAAATACTATAAGCGTATAAAATGATGTCAAATATCACATAACATTAAGAAAATATAAATTAAAATAATGAAATACCACTACAAAACTCTTAAAATGGTTAACACCTTTGCCCTGCCATAACTAATATAATTTTGATAAGGATTAGAGCAGCAGAAATATTCATTTATTACTGATTGGAATTAAAATGTTCCAGTCGCTTTGAAAAACAATTTGGCATTTTCTAACCACAGTCTTACCACAGAACCCAGTAATTGCTTCCTAGGTATTGAAAGTAATCACACATCCAACTAATCTGAAAAATTATGACCACAAAAAGGCCTTCATGTGAATGTTTATAGCATCCTCATTCAAACTGCCCCAAACTGACAGCAACCAAGATGTCCTTCAGTGCGTAAATGAATAAACAACACAAGGTGAATTGAGTTAGGCGCACAACCATAAATATCACATGGTTTCTGTTATATAAGAAAAACCGAAGTAAAGCAAACAACAAAATAAAAGATAGATAATAGGAAGTAGGGAGGTAGATCTTTCTGAAAAGAGAAGGGGATTAAGAGGTGGAAGGGGAGGGAAAGCATGGATAAAGGACAAAAAAAGACATTGGGATGTACATGTAGCAACTCCACACAAGAGATGTAAACATTACTTACTGTGTACATGGACAAAACATAAGTACAGACACAGAAGAAAAGGAAGGGATCATGAGATGAATGAACAGGGAGGACGGGGAGGGACAGGGATGAAAAGAGGAGTTAAGACGTGTTATGTACATGTATCAACTCCCCACAAGGAATGTAAACAGTGTGTACTACACACATGCACTGATAAAATTTTTAATTTAACAATAAATCAAAATGTAGTATTGTTCATTTATGAAAATGACTTACCAAGACAAGCAAAGATGTCCGTATGTCTTAAGCGTATTTGCTTAGGAAAGACATGAAAATACAGTGATACCTTGGTTGTTGAACTTAATTCCTTCCAAATTCCTGTTTGAACACTGAAAAGTTTAAGAACTGAACACATTTTTCTCATAAGAAATAATAGAAAGCTAGGCCAGGGATTTAGCTCAGTGATACAAGTGCCTACCTGGCAAGCACGACATCGTGAGTTTGATCCCTGGTACAAAAAATAATAATAATACAAAAAGAAATAATTACTTCTGAGATCCAAAAATTACACTTATAAATTCATTTTTCCATACTTTTAACAAAATTTGCATGATTTCTCTCCTTAATTCTATTGTGGTTCTCATAGTTTTCCTCTTAGCTTTATTACTAGTGTTGCTTGTCATTCTTTGGAAACATGGTTACAGTATTTTATGTAAATAAAGTGCAAAAAAAAAGCACAGTGATGAATGTTTTAATGCACTAACACAAGCACTGTATGTTGTCTGGCGAGAGAGGTACTTAGACTGAAGCATCACCCCTTTCTGCCCATTGTGAGATATTAGGTGTTACTAACAAGTCAGACTTCAAGTCAGACTTTTGGTTGGACTCAGGAGAAAAGTTACAAACATACAGCTAATTTTTTTTTAGAATTTTGCTGTTCCAGTAATTGAAAGTTTGGGCTTAGGGCTGTTTGACAACTGAGGTATCCCTGTAATATAGATACATACTATGCTACTCAATTTATATGTCCTAAACTGTAGTAATGGTAAACAGATTAAGCACAGTGGTTGCCAAAGATTAGGGACTTAGAAGAACTAAACAGGTAAAGCACATGAGAATTTTTAGAGCATTAGAACTATTCTATATAATATTTTAATGTGAATAGATGACAACATGCACTTGTTAAAATCTGTACAACTTTCAGAACATAGTGAACCGTGATATATCTAGTTTTTAAAAAGTCATTTAGGAGATTAAGTAATTCCAGGTTAAGTAATTCCAGGCTAAATGAGTTTTTAAAATATTTAGTATAGCCAGGGGTATAGCACAGAGGCATAACTTCTGCCTGGCAAGCACCAGATTCCGAGTTTGATTCCTGGTACCCCCCACAAAAAATTAATACCCTACAATCTAAGGAAATAATTTCAATAAAGGAGAGAGGGAAAAATCCTGAAATAAATAAATTTTGGAATGAGTGGCATATATAAGGTGTGATTAAAAAATATGGTATGTGATTAAATTTTAAAAATTTATTACAGTAAAAGACACATTGGCATTATTCCTTCCTCAAAATACCTCCCTAACTTCAAAAACACTTATCTCATCATTCTTAAAACACTCTTTAAGCAATTCTGGAAGGCCGCTTTCATGAGTTTCCTTAGGTGCTGTGGCTGCCTCAATGTCCTGAACTGACTCGAAACATTTACTTCTCGTGGTCCTTTTGATCAGAAGTCACTCAGTGCAGATCCCGTGAATAACACAGATGAAGACACACTACAGTGTTTTTAGGAGCCTGCCTTTCCATTGGATGGCACACGGCAACAGCATTCAGTGTATCTTTGATCATATCTCGTGAAGACATTCATAGAGAGGACTTCCAGTACTGCTTCAGAAAATGTCAAGCACGATGGGATAAGTATGTCTGAAGTGAGGAGGAACACTGGGTGTGGTGGTGCACGCTTCAATCCAAGCACTTGAGAGGCTGAGGCAGAAGTATTGCTGTGAGTTCAAACAGAACCAGTGCCACATAGTGAGTTCAAGGCCAGCCTGCACTACATAGTGAGACCCTCTCTCTCAAAAAAAACAAAAACAAAAGGAAAGAAAGAAAGCTTTTGTTTTGAGGGAGATAAATGACAATGTGTCTTTTAGTGTAATAAAATTTTAAATTTAAACATTTACTATATATTTTGATCAGATATCATATAAGACTAAAGAGAAAAAAGAATGGAAAATAAGAATTGTACTCTAGTTATTAAAGTAGTTTTCTGTAGGATCCCTAGTCAGCAATCTGAAATCATTATGTATGTATTTTGGTACTGAATATTAAGTAAATAGATTAAGTAATTTAAGTTGAAACAGATGGTAGGTGTCATATATCTCACTGTTGGTGTGACAGATTATAGACAACCAAAAAGAGAAAGATAATATAATCCAAGAGGAAATGGGTTAGAGAACTGAGGCCATTAGTGGAACTCATGTTCTCTTTAAGATAGATATATACAGATAATATAGGGAAATACTTATGTGGGGGGGTGGAGGGTTCATATGTACATCTAGCTCTTTGTTATATCAGCTGAGAGGGCCTAAAAACGATGACACATAGTAACAATGAATTCCTTAAGCTTATATGTATTACTAATTTCATGAAATGGCTGACGCTAGATTTATGGCAAGAAATATACAAAATGAGCCTGGAGCATCTGGTAATGTCAGAAAGTAAAGAATGCTAAAACAAGCAACAATGATGATGACAAAATCAAACAATCAAATCCTTGAAGTGATGGATATGTCAAGATGACATAGCCATGAGTCAACTGAAGGAACTCTCAAAGATGAAATAATCTGAGAAGCAAAATGAAGTAGCAGTGCAGTACAACTCGAAGTATAAGATACGGTCATGAATTCACAGAGATATAAAAATGATTAGATAAATAAATAAAATAGATAAATCTCTCATGAAGAAGAATTCTAATCTATGTAGATATTCTGCTGTTGAGGAACAGTAACATAACTCCCCACATCTTCACTATGTGCTGTGCAGAGGGTTCATTCTTTCAGAATAATGCAGTATAGGAACTTATTACAGTAAAAAAGAAAATCTAAAAATCTCTACCTCAATAATGATATAATGATCATCATTATATTTGATATTATATCATCAGAATGTCACTTTGCTTCCATGCTATTCCCTCCCCAAACTTAGTATTAACATAACAAAAATATCAGATAAGTCCCAATTAAAGGATACTCTATAAAATATCTGACCAGTACTCTTCAAATATGGTGTCATCAAAAACAAGGAAAACGTGAGAAGCCAGCACAGCCAACAGGAGTCTAAGGAGACATAATAACTGAATGTAATCGTAGGATGGGATCCTGCCTTTAGGCAGATATTGTATTTAGTTCTACCTACATCTCTAAGCTTTGAGATTCAACCAAATTGAAGCAATGTCCAATGGCTTACAGACACCCCATTGTCCCTTGTGTAGGCTACCAGCTCTGGAGAGTCCTACACTTTTTACTCTTTGCTTGAGATCTGAAGACAAAGTTCATCTTTTGCCATTCACCCCCCCACACACACACACATGCACCCTTACTCTGACCCATTATTGAATGCATCATTTATTTTTCAACTCCAAGTTCAGAGTGCTTCCTGATTTCATCAAAGGCAGAGTTTAATATTTCTTTTTCATCTCTCTGTTTCTCTGTCATCTCTCCATGTCTGTCTCTCTGTCTCTGTCTCTGTCTCTGTCTCTGTCTCTGTCTCCCTGTCCCCATCTTTCTAGTATATGCATTGTGGCACAGAAAGATCTTTGTTCTCACATCCTTCCCAGGAACTCACACTTCCCAGGAAGTGTGTAGTTTCAAAGAAAATGTTAAAAGAAAAGTTATCTGCAACCGTAAGCATTCTTTCCTTTTCAGTATCTTTAGTTTTAAACTTTATGACAAATTTTGTGATATCTTTTTGAAGTCTAACACAATGTTAACAGTAATGTCCTATATACATTTTAGTATAACAGGAACAGTATAACTGCTAAAGCAAAAAATAAAAAAATAAATAAAATCTGTCTGCTTCCTGTAAGATTTGGCCAAGCTTCTTGTTATCAGCAAAGAATTCTAACAAAGATTGACCTCTCAGTCCACCTCGACACTGCAGTAAAATTCCCCATATGTAAGTGTTCACATTGCTCCAAATATAATTTTCCCGTTAAGTTACTCATACCTAATATGTATATGATTCTGAGCCTCAAGAATCAGGCTTGGATTTGAACTTTCTAATTTTATAAGATTTACATTACCATCAAAATTTTTCATAAAATTATTTTTGTTATGTCATTTCTTTTCTTTCCCAAGTCCCTACTCATATACATTAAACAAAAGTTCACAGAAAATAACAGTGTGCTATAAACTCACTGCAGTGAGTTAGTGATTTATATTTATAATATTTATCTGATAAAAATGTTCTGGGAAATAAAAATTCTGAAGTTTTTTTAAAAGAAAGAACACAAGCATGAGGCTTAAATATCGTAACTATATGTAAGAAAGATTTAGCTGGCAAAAAAAATTGGGATTTTCCTTATGTTTTTCTACCTATTCCCAAAGCTCCTATCCTCTTCAGTAAGTAAAGCTCATTCTCCGTTAGCCTCTTTCACAATATTTGAGAAGTTAATGCCGCTGTGGAAGCAGTATCCGGGGCAGGAACCTCCAGGGACTGGAGCTGTATGTTCTTTGTAGACTGCATGACGCTATGCGCTCCCCTTGGCAAACAGGGCAGATGGTCACCCAGGGCTCTGTCCTTTGCACTCAGGCATCTTTACCAGTTTCCAGGGATATATCAGTCCAGCAGACCAGCTTTTATTAATATCATCAGTTTGGTCTTTGTCTCCTATTTCCTTCTACTTCTTCATTCAAATTATATTCATTTTAAATGCTCAGCAGAATTTAAGATTTCTAGTCCCTTTCTACTCTATACTAAGCTGCAGTGTGTTAGTCAAGACCCTTGCTCTGAATTCAGGTGAGTTGTGTGGCAGTTCAGAGCCACGTCTACCCACCCAGTAACTGCCTTACTTTGCTCCAAAGAGGATAAAGATAGCAGCATTGACCTCGCAGAATTATTGAAAGGATTCTACGAATTAATGTAATGTCACTGGTATCTAATAAGCTGCTAATGAAAGCTGGCTATTATAATTCTAATTATATTTACATTTTCTGTTCAGTTGTCACTATGGTCTGAATGTGTCCCCATAATCATTAATGCAACAGTGCTGGAAGATGAAGGTTACCAGGAGACATTAAATCACTTGAGAATTATAAGGTCCCAGCCTTTTTTATAACTTGTTTTTGTTTTATCTCTGTTTTGCATATACATTTTTCTCTCAACCTTTTAAACATACTGTTCTTTTGCTTTTGTTAGTCTATCACTTAAACTTTAGCCTCTTAACTTCTGCTCTTTTTAAATTTTGCCTCTGTGACTTTACCTATTTCTAAAGCCCTTATTAATGTTAGATGTTTGGCTTCCTTCACTTGTTATGTTAATGTTAGATGTTTGGCTTCCTTCACTGTTTATTTCATATTGACCCACAAGTGAGGGGCTAGGGCCAGCTTGGAGCAGGTACTGGAATAGCAGGGGGCACAAGCAGTTATTTTCTTGTATCACCAGCCATCTCTGTGACTCCCATTAATGAATTCATGTTCCCTTCAACGTGGTTTATTTATTTATTTTTAAATTTTATTTATTTATTTATTTATTTAGGTACTGGGATTCAAACTTAGGAACTTGTGCTTGCCAGATAGGTACTGTGCCATTGGCTATACCCCTAGCCCCTGCTTCTTTGTGTTTTTGGGTGTTTTTGTTTTTGTTTTTGTTTTTGTTTTGTTTTGTTTTAATCATTGGGTAGCTTGGGATACCTGCAGGCTAAAAATTCTCTCTAGGAAAAATTTTATAGAAATGATACATTTACATTATTTTAATAATGATTTTATGTTTTCAAAGTTAACTTCTTTTCTGATTATTAAAGTACTAGAGGAAAATTAAAAACTTACTTTTCAATACATTTCCTTTCTCTTAGACTTTTTCCATGCATACATACATACATTTTGCCTCTAAAGTTAGTATTATGGTACAAAAAGGGACACAGTCTGCCTTCTTCCATTTGACGAGATATGTGATTATTTTCCTCTACTTTAAATTCTCCCCCCTCACCAAAAAACCCCTATTTTAATGGTGTCCCCCAAGACACCAGATCAGTACACCACATTTAAGCATGCCCACACTTTTGGCCTTACTTATCCTCATGCACAATTCTGTCTCTTTATTGTATTCTGTCTCTTTGCCACATGACCGATAGAAGGGAAAGGGGAAGGAGACTAGGTATATGCTTCATAGGAAGATCGCATGCAGCCTAAAATGCAGTAAATTGGAAATTAGGTAATGCTGGGTCACTAGGACAAGAATCGGAAACTCATACAGCTATCAGGACCCAGTAAGGGACATAAATATTTGGTCCGGTATTGGCACAGTGATAACACTAGAGACTAAAACTAGGGAGCTGAAAAGTACTTGCCCCTCCAAAGAGGGCAACTTCACTTAGCTCAAGGAAATTTTTCTGTTGCCTATAATCAAGCCCTGATCTTCTCATCTTCAGGTGAAACCAAGCATCCAAATTTTTAAATGTGTAATTTAATTTTGAGATATTGACAACTAGTGCAGTTTAAAAAAAAGAAAAGAAAACACTGTTCAGGCCAACACTGTGTAAGCCAAATCAAACTGACACTTGGCTCGGTCTGTGGGCTGCAAGTCTGATGTCTTTACATTAGCTGGGTTCTCATCCAAGGAGCTAAATTAAGAGTTGAAAAATGGTTTTTTCTTTGAATCATAAAATCTGATTGAAATCCATTGTACTTTCATAATTTTAGCTTCATCTGCCCATCTGTTTCAACTAGACAGATAGAAAGGGTGGTTTCTACTTTTCTAGAATAGACCCAGAAATTTTAGAGACCAAGAAGCACTTGTGAGAGTGTGACTATCTCCTTCCTCGAGAAAAAAGTTTACGTTAGAGGTAGTGTTGGGGATGGGGAGGGTCTCGGTTTCCTTGACTGTATTGTTAATGTAAACTGTTACGTTTACAGAGGAAAAAAGCAATAGAATAATGGTTTTCAGAGAGGTATGATTCTGAACAAAGATGTAACCACACAGCTCTTTACATGATGAATTTGAGGTGGTGAGATTTGCAGTAGAATCATAGGATGCAGGAAAAATTCTCCAAATTTCACATTTTCACAATACTCCTCTAATCTTAATCTGCAAAGCACCAGAGTCATATAATTATTTCAGCATTTTAAATGGTAATAGAATGGTTATGGTTCTTGATAGCATGCTGTCATGAAGAAATAGAGGTGTTTACAGAGCTGCTTTCTTCCAGGAGAGCTAGATACTCAGTCTCAGTGGCAGGCCACTTAGTATTGGCTGGGAGCAGAAAATCAACAATTTTTTTTACTAAGTTTTCATCAAGTATTATGCAATGGACATGAAAATATAACTATGAATATAATGACATGGAAATATAGCTATGAATATTATAGATGTGTTCTTTTATAATCTGGGGGTAGAGATGGAGGCAATAAATAAGCAAAAAGGCCTTTACAATCTGCTACAAAAAGAGAAGTACAAGATATGATGAAAATACATGGGGAAATGTCTAACTCAAACTGAGGAATCTTGGAAGAATAAGCTGAATGATCTGCGCAGTTAGGGCTCTACGTTTGAGGGGGATAGGGTGGAAAACTGATCCTTATGAGGGAAAATGCACAAGAAAATACTCAGACACAAAGAGAGTGATGGCTTAGAAAAGCTGACAGAAGCTTAGTATAGCTAGATAATCTGGTCCAGGAGGTAAAGTACTGAAAGATGAGATAATCAAAGACAGTCAACAGTTGATGTTCTTGAAAAATTAAGTGGATTTAAGTGTTTGACCTATCACAGCTATTCTTTGTCTAGTGGATTGAATTGATGCTGATAGCAGGACTCTAAACAAAAGGTTAGAGCATGGTAGGTACTCAGAGCAACCCACATGGACTTGAGTTGGAAAAGATAAAGAATTGGGTGCTCTCCAAGGAAGAAGACAAAAGGTTGTTGCATGAACTGTTATCTAGGCTGAGTGTGGTGGCACACTCTTCTAATTCCAGCACTCAAGAGGCTGAGGCAAGAGGATTGCTGCAAATTCCAGACCAGTCTAGGCTATATAGTGAGTTTGAGGCCATTTAATTATATAGTGAGATCCTATCTCAAAAAACAAAACAAAAATTGGTTATCTAGAACCCAAAGAAGGTACAAATCTAGAGTAATATGACTCTCAGTTGCCCTGGCTGTAGACACAACAAGTAAGATTGCTACAAAAAGTTGACATAGACCAACTAAGAAAGATAGACCCTGGAATAGAAGATATTAACCAATAATTTCTCTTGTGGAAAATAGGAATGAATACGTGAGTTGATAACAGAAGTATCCTTACCCACAGAGTCCTCAGTTGAACTTATTTTAAAAAAATTTTTAATAAAAGTTAAACAGAATTTCAGATTCTGCAAGGAAATGTGTTACATTTTTGAAAACTAAATATACACTACATAAGTGAGAATTCAGAAATTCCATTATGGAACAATATTAGCTTTGATGCATTATAGAGAATCCCACTTTTATTTGGCAATAAACCTTAAATAGCAAAACAAAAAGGCACATACAAAACCAACAGATAATTTCAAGCCTCACTTCTCCATGATGAAAGAGATTTTTCAGTATTTCCACTGTATGTTCATTAATTAGAAACACATTAGTAGCCGAGAATTGAAGTGAGTTTACACTAGGCAGATAGTATAAGCCAAATAGTATGAAGTCATGATACAGAAATAAAAATATACCTTTCTAAACAACCATTAACCACTAATCTCAAATTCTACAAACTAGGAACAATGTAGAACTTTTTATGTAACCCAAGGAAAACAATGAAATCAGGATTCACTTCTCTAAACAAAAATGACAAAGTGAACCATGTGTCAGAGCTGTTCTGTATAAATATACTCAGAGTGTTTAAAACAGTTATCTGTGAAGGAATACTTGGTGTCATCTTACTTTCAGCCTTAATGAAGATTTAATGGAAGTATTTAATAGCTTATGTGGAACACCATATCTCAGTGCATTCTCATAATGTCTCCATGAAGTATTATTTAATGCTTAGAGAGAATAAGTAAATAGTCCAACATGATGGAAATAAAGTTCATATTTAGATTTCATAACTCCAAATGCAATACTATTTTCAGTATAACACACTGCTATGTACTTTTCTCTTTAGAGAATATGATTTTGATTCCTAAGAACTGTTTTCTTTCCTTTTGTTCTTTTTTAAATCTTCATTGTTGACTTCTACTTTTTCAAACATTAGGACTCAAAATCTCTTCCTCCAGCTGGACACTAATGTACCCATTCATCTGTTTAGCAAACTGGTACTGTGTTAGTCTTGCTCTGCTGCATGTAAGAATAGGCTACCTTCTGCTACACTTGTGGTACTAATAGTAGGAGAACATGTTGAGGGTCACATCTATGGTCACATGTTCTATACAAAAAGCTAGTTTTAGCAGGTGTTAATTCAAGTAATAATATTTAACCCACCCCAACAAATAGGATCTTGGCAAATTGGATTGAGTTAGGGTATAAGACTTTAACTTGCAGAATCCTAAGTGGAACTGTAAAAGAAAATGAGCAGATCAAATAAAATGACTGAAGAAATATTGGACAAAATCTGATAGACTGTATGGAGAAACTGATAAATTCACTATTATAATTAGAAATTCAATGCTCTATTGGTAAAGGACTGATCCATCTGGTAGAAAGTGAATAAGGACAAAGCTGAACTCAGTACCATCAACTATTTGGAGGTGAGGTATAGCTAATGATTACTTCATCCAGCAACAGAATAAAACATTTTTCTTAAGCTCACATGAAACACTCAGCAAGAGTAGATTACATTCTGAACCACAAATACATATAAAAGGTTTGAAAACAGTAGAGAGCATATTGTATGCATAGCATCATGGAATTAGATTAGAACTTAATCCTGAAAAATAACCAAATATAGAACTTAAACAATGTTATTCTAAATAATAAATAGGTTCCTCAAGAAATTAACAGGTGTGGCACAGTTTGTAATAGCTAAATCTTGGAAACAGCCCAACTGCCCATCAACTGATAAATGGATAAGGAAAATACAGTTTTCTATACAATGGAGTATTACTCCACCATAAAGAAGGATAAGCTTGAGACGTTTCTTGCTAAATGAATGCACTCTGAGGCCATATTATTAAGTGATATAAATCTTATAGACATTTATAAATACTGCATTGTTTCTCTGGTGTGACAAACTGAAAGTGTAAATAAGGACCAAAATATAATGGATACTGTGAAATAAGAAGAAAATATTCAAATGAGAAGGGAATTAGGAAGGGGGAAGGGGAAAGGAAGGAAAACTGATGAGGAAAAAAGTAAACAAAGCTCAAAGCTTTATAAATAAATGACAAGGGAAAGAAGGGTTGTAGGGAGTGTAGGAAAATGGAAAAAAAAGAATCAAATTATATTATGTGCAGGTACAAGTTTCCTATAATGAATGTGATCATTATGTATAACTAAAATGTTCCAATAAACTTAATTTTTAAAAATAGAGTTACCAAATGATGCAGAGGTTACTTCTGAGTATATGTACAAAAGAACTGGAATCAAAGTCTCCTTAGGTTTGTGCTTTTATGTTCATTGCTGTATTATTCACAATGGCTAAGATACAAGAGCAACCAAAGTTTCCAATGAAAGAATAAAGAATCAATAGAGACAATTTAAAAAACCAAAGCTATTTCTTCAAAAGGATCAATAAAATTGGTAAGCCTTTAGCCAGATTGTGGGAGAGGGAGGGCAGAGGGGGAGAGAGAGATCAAAAACACAGTTTGCTAGAATCATAAACAAAAGAGGAGATGTCACCACAAATCCCACTGAAATAAAAGATAATAAATTTTATGAACAACAGTGTTCCCACTAATTTGATAACCTGGGTGAAATGACCTGAATTAAATTCACTGAAAGACACGATTTGCCAAAACTCGTACAAAAAAAGTTAAATTGCTTGCATAGGCCCATATCTATTAAATAGTTTGAATAAACCATACATTTCTAAAACAGAAAGTACCAGCCCAAATTCTACCAAATATTTAAGGAGAAAGTTATACTAATTTTCTACAATCTCCTTCCAAAGTCAGAAGTACAAGAATACTTCCTTAATTTATTCAATAAAGCTATCATTACTCTAATACCAAAATCAAAGACATTGCAAGAAAATTACAGGCTGATTTCTCAAGAATACATATGCAAAATTCCTCAACAATATATTAGCTAATGAGATTTGACAATACATAAATGGATTATGCAACATAACCAAACTGGATTTATCCTATGTATGCAAGTCTCAGTCATTGTCAAGAAATGAATGTAATCCATCATATAGTTGGCTAAAAGAGAAAAATCACGGGATCATACTAAAACAGGCAGAAAAAGCATCTAATAAAATCCAATATCCATTTATATTATAAACAATTAGCTAATTAGAAATGAGAAGGAGAGGCCAGGGATTCAGCTCAGTGGCATAAGTGCCTGCCTGGCAAGCACGTCATGAGTTCGATCCCTGGTACAGAAAGAAAGAGAGAGAGAGACAGAGAGAGAGATACAGAGAGAGAGGGAGGGAGGGAGGGAAGGAGGAAAGGAAGGAAGGAAGGAAGGAAGGAAAAAAGAAAAAGAAAAGAAAGGAAGGAGAGGGAGAAGTTCCTCGATTTGATAAAGATTATCTGTAGAAATTTACAGCTAGCTGGACATGGTGGTGCACACCCATAATCCCAGAACTCTGGGAGTCTGAGGAAGGAAGCATTACATTCTCACCCACAAAGGGAACAGTGGCTGTAACAAAATGTGCTCAAGATCTACAGGAGGAAAACTATAAAACTCTGAAGAAAAAAATGAAAGAACTAAATAAAAGGAGAAGTATTCCATCTTCATGAATAAAAAGACTCAATATTCTTAAGATATCAGTTCTTCTTAATTTGAATTATAGATTTAATAAAATCTTAACCAAAATCCCAACAAGTTACGTCATGAATATTTTTATGGATGACTGTCTCCCCAAAGTTCATGTGTTAAAGGCTTAGTCCCCAGGATGGCATGCTTGGGAAGTGGTAAAAACCTCTGGAGATGGGACCTAGTGGGAGATCCATAATTACTGGGTGCATGCCCTTGGAGGGATTTGTGAGATCCCAGTCTTCAAGTCTCTCTGCTTCCGAGCACTAGATGTAACCATTTTGCTTTATCATTTGTTCTTACCTCTTCCGTGATATGAGGCTCTCTAAAGAAATGGGACCACTTGACCATTGCCTGGAACATCCAGAATCATGTGCTAAATTTTCTTTTTATATATTAATTGCCTTAGTTATTTCATTACAGTAACACAGAACTGACTAATACAGGCTTTGACAAGCAGATTCCAAAGTTTACAGACAAAAAGGACTCCAAAACTGCCAATACAATATTAATGAAGAACAAAAATGAAAACTGCCAGTATACAATTTCAAAACCTACTATAATGCTACAGTAATCAAGACAGTGTGCATTGGAAAAAGAATAGACAAATAATTGGAACCAAATAAAAAGGCCAGAAATAGGCCAACCCCTAATAAATAGGCCAACATTAATATAATCAACTGATCTATGACAAAATAGCAAAGGCAATTCAATGAAGAAAGGATCTTTTCGAGGAACTATTGTGGAACAACTAGATGTCTTTATACAAAGAATAAAATAAAATTAATAAAATATAGGCATACACATTATACTTTTCACAAAAATTAACTCAAAATGGATCATGGACTTAAAATGTGAAACTCCTATAACGTAGCATAGAAGATCCAGTACCTGGCACTGAGCTTTTAGATGTAGCACCAAAAGCACAACCTATGAGAGAAAAAATTGAAGAGCTGGGCTTAAGTATCATTTAAATTTTCTGCCTTGCAAAAGACACTGTCAAGAGAATAAGATATCAAGCTGAAGCCCAGGAGAAAATTTTTTCTAAATGACATCCAATAAAGTACTGCTCTACGAAATACATTAACCTGATTTTAAAACTAGGCAAAAGACCTAAACAGACATTTCATTAAAGAAAATATTCAAGAGAAACATAAACATGAAAATATTTCACATAAACATGAGATTCTCAGCATCATACAACATTAGGCAACTGCAACTTAAAACAATAAAGTATCCCAACACACTTATGAGAATGGCAAAAGTCCAAAACACCAACATCTAATATTGACAAGCATGTGGGGCAATAGAAACTCTCATTCACTGCTGGTATATTAGCTATTTTCAAAAAGAGTTTGGCAGTTTCATATAAAACTGACCATATTCTTATTAATTATCCAGTAATTCTATCTTTGGCATTTATCCAAACAATTTGAAATTTTATGTTAATAAAAAACTTGCACCTAGATATTTATAGCATCTCAGTTTGCATTTGCCAAAAGTTAGAAGTGGCAAAGATGTCCTTACTAGGTAAATGAATAAACTGTGGTATACCAAGCGGAATATAATTCCACACTAAAAAAGAAATGAGTATCAAACCATGAAAAAACACAGAAGAAACTTAAATGCATATTGCTATGGGAAAGAAACCAATTGGTAAGGGGTAGTATGCTGCGTAATTACAACTATAGACAGTCCCCAACTTCTGATGGTGTGACTTATGATTTTCTTTATTTCATAATGGTGCAAATACAATATAGATTCAATAAAAACTGTACTTTGAATTTTGAATTTTCCTGGGTCTACAATACAAAGTACGGTATTATGTTTCAGTGGTAAACTGTAAGGCAGGCTAAGCTAAGCTAAGCTATGGTTTTCATCAGGTTAGATAAATTAAACGTGGTTTTTAACTTTATGATGTTATCAGTTTACAGTAAGTTCAACCAGAATGTTTGTATATGACACTCTGGAGTGAGCAAAGCTATAAAGACTGTAAAAAGAGGAGTACTTGCCAGGGGTTCAAAGGGATGAAGGGATAAAATAAGCAAAGCTCAGAGTAGTTTTTAGCACAGAGTCTTTGCATAATGCTCTAAAGGTGGAATCATGTTATTATACAATTGTCAGAGCACATAGCACACAGGATGTCAAGAGACAGCCTTATGTAAACTGCCAGCTTCGGGTGACAATAATATGTAGGTCCATCAATTGTAGCAAACATATCACTCTGAAACTGGATGCTGACGGTTGAGGAGGATGTTTATGTGGAGGGAAGAGGTATGTGGGAACTCTGCCCTTTCCACTCAGTACTTCTGTGAGTATAAAACCATTAAAAAATAAAGATGGAAAGAGAAACACAGCTAGGCTTTGAAGACTCAAGGTAATAATCATAACTTCAGCTTGTGGTCCACCTGCCATCATCACGTGGAGTGTCAAGGGTTTCTATATTATGGTGATAGCAAAAATAACTCCGTATAAAAACAGCTGCAGATTTGGAGAAAAAACAGCTAGCCTTACATTGCACTGCTGTGATCTTGGTAAGCTTCATTTTCCTTGTCCTTATAAGAATTATTGTGAGGATCAAGTGAATTAGCAGGTGTGAAGATACTCAGTAATACAAATCACAGTTCTCCTGAAGGTTGACATCATAAGCAGGCACAAAATAAAAAAGAGTGAAATAACCCAAGGCTGAGTGAAATGTATCTGAAATGCCCAATTTCCAGAAAATGAAATTGAGAGAAAAAAAATCAATCAGTGTCAACAAGGGAGTACCATGAAAAGGTTGGAAACAGCGACTAGTTCCTCTTAGTAGGACAAAAAGAAAATGGGGGATTTATCCCATAGAATCAGGAAAAGTTGAGAAAAGCAGTTTCTATGGAAAGTGGTGAGTTGATTTACATAGGATAAATTTCAATTTCCAAGTAGAAATAACCAATGACTAATTTAAAATGTGTGAAAGAACCTCAAAAGAGAGATTGAGGTCAGAGATACAGAGTGGAAAGTCATCTACTTCAATCGGAAAGGTGAAAATACAAGCACCAATGAGATCCAGAGATAGAAAGGGAAAAGCACAGGGCTGTGGACTAGGTTGCAGCTGAATGTCTGCCTGAAGTGCTCAGGCTCCTAGACCATGGGTGGGCTGTAAAATGCAGTCACTGGACATCCATCATTGCAAGATGTGCCCTTTAAATCCTCCTCCTCCAATTTAAACCTAAGGCAATTAATCAAACGTGACAAAAAAAATGTTCAGAGATTTGTTCTTTGGACTAATCATCTCTCCTGTTCAGGCCTCTTTCCAAGGACTTCCTCTAACAGTTTAAGTGTGTTTGGAGCTTTTACTAGCTGTCACCTGCAGTAAATACCTGCCAAGGGAAGTGTTCAAATGTGTGATTTCTAACAAGCTGGACGCTGAACGCAGTTATTGAAATAGGACTTGTAGACATGAGAGCTTGTGATAACAGCTCAAGAACTATTACAGTTGAATATTTCAAGACTCTTTTAAAGGTGTTTTTCTTTTTAATTCTTGGACTGCTGACCTCATTAACTCCAAGGCTCTCACCATTGTTTGAGCTTAATCCTTCCCTGTCCATCATCAGTGCCAGCAATAGCCCTGTCCTTTTTGGTTCAATTGTGTCTCAGGTCCACTGTCATGGATACATTAATTGACATGATTCTTTATATTTCAAGGGCAATGGGTGTTCAAAATGTGAACACTCAGAGAGAAGTTTGGACTTTCATTATGATTTTTAGTCTTCATAACATTGGTAATTTATAGTCATCCTTTCAGCTAACAAGGCCTTTGGGTTTTCTCTGGCTTGAGTTTTTTTTGGCCTTTGTCCTGAGCAAAGGAGCAAAGGAAGTCATTTCATAGAAATTTCATCCTCTTGTGGTCAGGCTCATATCTATTACGAGCACACCTTGGTGACAGCTACTCTGCACCTTCTAAGAGGAGAATGGGGAAAACGTACCTATTCAGAAGACCAGAATCAAGCCCACCTTTTACTTATACACAGAAAGGCATCTGAACAAGTGCCTTAATTCAGTGTAATTCCACCGGTGTGAACTTGTGAAATTCATCCCCACACACACTGTGAACGCCAGCATCCTAAGTACCCCCAGCAACGCTCACATCTCTAAGCTAAGATTAAAAGAGTCCTAAGAAGTACCATATAACATATGGTCGCTAATTTCAAGTGTTCAGTGTCCTTTTCCACTCTTCAAACATTGGTTCATTATTCAAGGATATTTTGTCATTTCTTGTGTTTATAAGTCAATCAAAACAAACAGCAAATGTTTTAATTTTTAAAATGTACTGCAGTAAAAAACATTGCCATTAATCCCCCTCAAAACATTCCCTACGCTTTGAATACATTTATCCCATTGTTCTTCATTCTGAAGCAGTTCACAAAGTCCTCTTTCATCAATGTCTTTGTAAAATGTGATTTAAAAAAATACAGAGAAAGCTGCTACAGTGCCATCCAATAGAAATGCAGGTTCATAAAAGCATTACAGTTTGTTCTGGTCCACTTTCTTCACTGGCACTGGCACTGTGGCTTTTCCCCAAAGTCAAAATGACCAGGAAAGGTAAATGTTTGGTAAATGTCAATTCAAGACATTTAGCTAGGCAGGACAGTGCAACTAAAGACACTCACAAAAGAACTTTAGAGACACTTCAGAAACTGGTAAGAAAGATGCAGTAATCATGTTCAAAGTGAAGGGGAGTATTTTCAGAGAGATTAATGGTAGTGTGTCTTTTACTGTAATCATCTTTCTAAAATTTAAACTTTCACACTTCATGGAAGTGTGCTAAATATTTTACAAAGTGAATTAAATGGACATCATGCCTAAACTCCAAGCATTTATGATTCAGGGGACAGAGGAACTAATTCAGGACCTAAAGAAAAATGAACAAGTAGCACACAACTATAAAGATTACCTATGAGTGTAAATATATTGTTGGATAACCACTGGTCTAGTCTATCATAGGATTTCTGAAGTTTCCAAATTAAGTTCATTAAAGTTCATTGTGATTATTCTTATTATTTTCAGTGCTTTACATGTCTTGGTAGGAGCTAAGCCCACAAGAGTGGATAACTGATAATATATTCCTATCCTGCAAATCTGCAAAGAGAGTAGATAGACACCCCTGAAGGCAAGTACTTGTCCCTTCCTTAACTCACTTTCCTCAACACAAGTTCTGTAGGTCTTTGCTTGTTTCATAACAGACTTAATCTGTCCTGACAATTTTGACTTGGATCCATTCTAAGTTCTCTCGACTTTCTTCCCAGGATCATCTGTTTAACCACAGAAGGCAAAGTCCAGGGTTCTCCACATTGTTCCCAATAATGCTCCTATTTCAGACAGGCAATATTTGTGCACAGGAACTAAAGTCAATGAAAAGAATGGAATCATCATGTTACTATTTATTATCAGGGGTTCCCAAATCCCTAGAATACCAAGAATTTTATTGGAGTTGAATAAATTTGCAAAGCAAGTTAAGGTAGAAATGTATTGGTGAAGAGTTTAAAATCTCAGAGTAAAGTTCTTTTTAATGTTTTGCAGGGAATCAGAGTTACATTTTTCTATTAACAATGGTCAGTTCCATTTTGGTTAAACTTCCAAATAGAAGGCAGTGACTGAGACTATTTGCAGAATAGCCTAACAGGCCTGGACAAAGACTTAGCATCTCACACGGAACCATCACTTCAGGCGGCCCCTGAAGCAGTCAGTTCACAGCCTGCCCTGGCTAGCTGCTGGAGAGCCTGTGTACTGCTTGGGGGGGCGGTGGATTACGGGCAGGCACCTTTGGAGAGGCAGGAACCCCCTTATAGGGCAGTCACCAGCCCTGCCCTCTGAATCATGCCACCTGTTTAGAAACCACCTTAGATTAGAAACAAAGTCCCCATTCTTTTAGGAGAATGATTCTCTTCATTCTCTAAATTCTACTAACTCTCCCCATCCTCTTTTTGAAGTTTCTGACATACTAAATCCTCTCCATACTGTTAGCCTCCAATACACCTTGGATATCTATTCAATAGATTTAGCCTTTGCAAAATCCCAGAAGGTGCATGTTTTGTGGCAAACTTTGGCTTTTAGCCCAGAAACATAAGTAGGCCAAAGTTCTGGCTACTTTCTTGAAATGAGGAAATGGAAAAATATAAGAAGACTTATAATACCGTAAGAGGTAGACTGTGAATGTAATGAGAACATAAAGGGCAGGGGTCTAATTCCACCCAAGACAAAGGATAGGTCTATTGGAAGTTTAAGTGATTTTAACATGACTCTTCAGACATGTAGAATTTAGTTTATATCTGAACTTCCAGAATATATATATATTTTGTAAATTAGGAGAATAACTCCATAAATCCTTTTTCTTTTCCCAGCTCACAAACTACACTCCAGGTGATCTAGGGATGTAGCAAAAAAAGTCACATTTTTAAAAAATGTGTAATAGATTTACTAATGATGACAATAGTAGCAGTGACAATTACAATGAAGTACAGAATCATATATATATATATATATATATATATATATATATATATATATATAAATAATATATATATCCCACATGCCAGAAAGATTTTAGTAATATATATATTACTATATATATATCCCACGTGCCAGATATATATATATATATAGGATTTGCCTGAAGGTATTGTGAAGATCAAATTAGTCCTTATTTTCTACCCGCCTTATTGCCCATGCCTAATTGTAATGTGCATAGAGACTGACATGAGTTTGAATGATTGAGTGAGATCAGACACTTGAACTTCCCAGGTCCAGTAATTAATAGCTTGTCAAATAAGACATTCAAGAAGAATGTCTTATTCATTCAAGAAGAAAGACCCAGGAGTAATTATACAGAGGCCAGGTTAGAGTTCCATAAGTGACACTGACTTATTGGCCTCAAGCTTCTGACATTGCCTGTCTAGATCGATTTATAACTGAAATGACTCATCTACCCTTCTCATTCTAAGATCAAATGTATGTCCTCTGCTCTAGGGAGCCTAACTTTCTCTGGCAGACTGATGGAGTCAAAGTCTAATTAACATGATGACAAATCACATGGACACCATTGCCTGTTACTGCATTCTCAGATGATCCATTCCATGCTCTCTGCTGTCATTTGCCTGGTCCCCGTGTCTTTACAGAGGATCAATGTAAGGACTATGCTGAATTAAATCCTAGTGTTTCTTTGGGGGAAAAAAAGCCAAGACTTGTGTCATTTGTAAAACAAAATATGACAAAGAATAAAAAGTAAAAAGAAGAAAGAAGACATATATTGAGTACCTTTAAAATGCAACTAGCCTCTGCCTCTGATAGAGCTATGTGTGTTTTTCACAAGTCTGCATAGTACAACCAAAAGGCCAGTCCACCAAGCAGATATTGCCGTGGATAAAATTATCCTCAGGCTGAGATAAAAAGAGATTACTTCAAAGCATCTGGGAAGTCTATAGAGACTTCATGCCTATGACTGACTTGAAACTGAAATTCAATTAATGCTGAAAAATTGAGAAAACCAAAAATTTATGGGCAAATCTGTGTCAGTGTTCCTGTTTCCCACCTGGCAGACCTGAGGTCAGTTACTTAATCTATTTAAGTCTCAATTTTCTGGCATCTGAAATAGGGAATTCAATGGCCTAATGAATATAAAGTCTTCACCACAGTGCTTAGTAAATATTAGGCACTAAATAAAATGTTAGTTATTATAATTAGCATCACCCTGAGGGAAAGCAGGGTGAGAGCAGCAGGAGAACATAAGAGAACAAAACAAAGCCCACACTTAGAAGCCAAGAACTAAAATCTAAAATTTATCCAACTAGGGAAACCAATTGGTTTAAAATGTGAGATACATTTTATCATATTTTCTAGGGCCAAAAATATTTATATCTTATACTATGTTAAGACAAATTTTATTTTCAGAAATTTAATTATCCATTTTCTGCCTTCATAATTTCCAATAAGTGGTATTTATAATACCTGTTAGCTAAAGTCACTCTTAATATCTCGGTATTTTAAATGTTACTTATAACTTGAATTTACTGTGCTATGTGGTACTACTTTTTTATTAACAGTTAGTAAGTGAGCATTTTGTATTAAAAAGTTGAAACTAAAATACTCCATCTTCATATACAAAATGAGACATAATTTCGATTACAGCCAAGTAGCACTTAGTTAAGAGAATTACTGCCCAGAAAAATGCAGAAAAAATGACAATAAAACTCTACACACAGCATCAATTTTTGAAATAGTATCTAGAGTCAGTCAAATTCTCATAAGAATTCCTAAGTTAAAACAGCTGTTTCTGTGACTATGATATTATTGATGTTTCAAAATTCACGCATGGACTAAGGGATGGGAAATAATTATCAAACTTAACCCAAATCAAGTGTAGAATTTGAAGACAGGAATAAAACAGTGAAAGCAAGAAATCTCTCACATTCTCACCTGGTTTTAAATGCCTAAAATAGGATTGCCTTTCTCTTTGGGCTCCATATATTCTACAGCCTGGACATTTTAGGCGAGAGGGATGACAACAAAAGGGAAAAGGAGGAACCTAATCTGAAGTTGCAGGTACCATGGAAGTCAAGGTTTTAGAATAAGAGTCTTCAGAAGATGATTCCAAGAGTTATTCTAGTTCAGTGTTTATGAGCAGGATCTGAAGCATCAACAGGCTGGTATTAGGTTCAGAGTCAGCACAGAACTCTAGGCAATATGTAAGAAAATCCCAGGGGGATAATTTGGCTTACTATCAGCCAGGTCATTGTGATGGCAAAATCATATGGCTAGAAATCAGAACTACAAAGTCTCTGTACACACGCAGAGCCCACATGCTTTAGATGTGTCAGTTGCAGTTGATGAGAAACTTGGCCTTGCAGGCAGACAGATAGACCCATTTGATAATGCACCCCAATATAAACAGATTTTTGAGAGTGCAAAAATCTAAAGTCTGCCCAAATCCAACTGTCAGGAAAAAGATTTTAAAGTATCTATTATTGGTGTTGCACCTCTCTCCTGGAAATGGCTTATGCTCATAAAGGGGACCCCACGTGGAATATACACTGGTAAAGAAAAGAGTGGGTCTGGATTCCTACTCTACATTATTTTCTGTACATTTAAAGAAGCACTTGATTAGACTGTTTTGATTTCTGTAACAAGGATTTAAATCAATTCACTGGTATTCATAAAACAAAAGCATCGAACCAGACATCAAATTACTGAAATTAGCTCCCAACTTCCATTAAGGTCTTAAATCAACCATTTTATTTGAAATAACCCAATTAATAGGAATATTGACATAATATTATACTGTTTTACAGTATAATTCAAAAGAATCAATATACATAGTATGAAATCATCTTTATATTACCTCAGGTGAACTTGACCCAGTTCCTAATCAAGAATGTAATAACCAGAGTGTCATGTTGTCATTTTTCTCAGGAAGTCTGCCACCAACAGCAGGTGCCATAAGAGCTTGTCACCCACATTTCAACCAACAACCAACACTGCAATTCACTCAATGAATATTAGTAATGGGCTTTCACTGATAGAAAAAGTGGTCTAGTGGTTAAATTTGTGTCTAGATGTTCCCCTAAAGTCTCATGCAGTCATGGAGGCGGGGGGCTCATTTTTCAGAGCTGGTTGAAACTACCGTGTGTGATGCTGCGTTAAGGGTGTGTGATCAGTTCACTGAGTGATTTGGCACTGGCCCAATCCCAGCAGCCTAAGAAGAGTACAATAGGGGCAGAAAAACACTGTTAAGGTTTGGTTGTTGTTTTTGCTGTCTTCCACCACCATGAATACTTGCCCCTCACCCCTGTGCCACCCTGCCTTGAAGTCAGCGAATTATAGACTGAAACCTCTGCAAACTGTGAGCTAAATAAACCTTTCCCCCTTTAACTTTGGGTGTCTCAGATATGAAAGAAAAGTAACTAGGACCAGAAGAAAGGTTAATCTGCCTCAGAGTTTCAAAGGTTTCCAGTCCAGGAGTAGCTGATTCCAAGGCAGGAATGTCATAGCAAAAGGGCATGGTAGAACCAAGCTGCTCAGTTCATGGCAGCAGGGAATCAGAGCACAGGAAGAGAACCAAAGATGGAGCAAGGGACCAGAAACAGGTCCCCAAGGTCATGACTCTCCCAGACACACCAAGAAGTCTGCCTCACCTGGGTAGGGCTCAAGCCAGTGAAATTAATACAAACAAGCCTAACCATTACAAATAGGATGATTTAAGACATTTTTTGGATGTCTCAATTTTTTTTGTATGAAGTATAAAATTCAATGAGAACTCTGCTTGCATCTTTAAAAATGGCATTCATGTAAATAGTACTGTGTTCAGACATTGGTTCAGGAGGATTTCTAGTTTACCTGATACTGCCTAGAGAAGAATATTATCCTATTGCTAGAAAACAGTTGTTTCAAGTATACTCTTCATGGAAGGCAGAGACTGGAATGTACTGAAGGACAGAAAGGAAGGAATATACGGTTCCTCTTTTAAGTAGCGCATACAATAAGGTCTTCATTCAGATTACACAACCGGTTGTATGTGCAATGTTACGCTGAACTTGTAGTTAATACTTATTGAACACACATCTATATGTTTGGAAAATCTTAACTTTAAACCTTTTTTAAAATGAGCTATACTGAGGAGCATATATATGCTCTCCAATTTCTAATGTCTCTAGCTGCTGCTTTTATCTAACAAAAAAGAACCAAAGAGTTTTTGTATGACCAACTACCTTACCACACGTAAGTACTAAAATTGTAAAAGTGTGATTGCTATGAAAGACACAGCATTCATCAGAAAGGGCCTAACTTCAATTTAATAATCTAATGTCTCCTCCTCCTCACCCCCCTGGACCTAGGGCAGCTATGGATCATCAGCTGCCCCTCCTCCTCACCCCCCAGACCTGGGGCAGTTGCAGGATCATCAGGTGCTCTTCCTCCTCACCCCCAAAAACTAGGATGGCTGCAGATTGTTGACTGCCCCTCCTTCTTACCCCCAGACCTAGGGCAGCTGTGGATTTGTGGCTGCCCCTCCTCCTTGCTCCCTGGACCTAGGACTGCTGCAGGATCACCAGTTGCCCCTCCTCCTCATCCCTCAGATCTAGGATGGCCACTGCTCTACACTGACCCTCCTCCTCACCCCAGACCTGAGGCAGCTACAGATTGTAGGTCATCTTCCTTCCCCACTGAAAGACAGCAACCCACTGATAATCAACACCCCCTTGCACCACCTGCAGAACTTTGCTGGGCTGATGAGAGACTCAGCAACCTGTCATCCACACAGAGGACCTCAGCATGCTTGCTACAGTATGGAGAGTTTCCCCTTCAAATAGAGGACTTCAGTGGATAAACAGGAGCCGTAGTGAAATCCTCCCCAGCTGTAGAACATTGGCAATCCTGACAAGAGGGTGGGTGAGTCCTTCTTCCATACAGAGAACACCAGACGGGTTAAGGAGAGTGCCCATAAGGCCTCCCCCAATCCAGAGGAAATTAAAAGGCCTTACAAAACACCCAATGACACAGTAGGGTCCCAGCTGAGGTGAACACTGTAGCCAGGTAGATCTGGTGGCCTGGAACAACCTGAAGACATAGTAACAGCAGGAATGAAGAGTTGACTTACAGCAATACTCCTAGGCTAGTCAGCATAGGAAGAATATAGGACTCACTTAACAGGCCCTGCAGGAGGAATTCAGGTGACTAGCCCTCCCTCTCCTTGTGGGACCCAGCAATTGGACAAACATCAGCCAGACAGTAGCACCCTAAAACACTCACTACTGACAGTTGAAACTAGTGGGACTGAAAGACCAAATATTAGCCCAAAAGGTGAAAATGACAAAATAAAAAAGCAAAATTCAATCTCAAGCATCCAGTCCATCAGAAACAAGTGCAGGAGATATCAAAATAGAGCACATTAAAAGTCACACACCTGAAATTTCTGAAAAGATAGCAAGTGAAATAAAGAAACATATCTATGAGGCTATAGAGGAAATCAAATTAGAAATAGTCACTCACTTAAAGAAATGACAACCTTAATAAAGGAGTTGCTCAGCATAGCTAGAGAAGACATAAATAAAAAAGCACTGGAGTGTAAGAAAATAATGCAAACCTTGAGTGAACAATATAGAAAAGTAGAATGCATGAAATAAATTCAAAGGGATATTCAAGAAATAAAAAATTATATTGAAAGCTGGCAAAATCATTTGAAGGAGGCTGAGGATAGAATTTCGGACTTTGAGGATTGCAGCTAGTGATCATGAAAAGAAAGAACTTTTAAAAGTAATAAGGCAGAGATCTGGCCATAGCCATGGTGGAACCCAGGAGGCTGCACAAAGAGCAATTCACCCACCCTCTTGGTAAGTACCTTCCTCTGGTGTGACCCAGGAGGAGACCAAGGAGTGTCTCTTGAGCCTACCAGTGTGTGGGCTTGGAATCAAACATCCTACCACCCCCCTGTTAGCAACTGGGGAAGAGGTCTGAGCATCTCTTGGCAGGATGACTGTATGCAATATAGCAAATATGGGGGGTCTCCTCTATCTTCTCTTTGAAAGCAAGTGTTGTTTTCAGTTTTGTTTCATTATGATTAATTGCTTTATTCTATTCAATATTCTCTTTTGATTGATTATATAATGTTCTGTATTTGGTTTGATTTGCCATACTTAATTGACTAGACAACTATTGTGGAGGTAATGAGATATACTATGGTACCTATTACTGTTATCTCGGTAACCTGCTGTGAAGTTCTGCACCAAATTCACTGCACTGTCTCAGTTGGCTTTGTTCTGTCTTGTTCTGTTGTATTTCTACTACCTTCAAAATAAAAAAAAAGATAATAATAATAATAATAATAATAATAAAATTTGCATCAACTCATTAAGTAAACTTGAGTTGATATTTTTATGAAATTGATTTATCCTCTGTATGAACATGATATTAACCTAATATACTGGGAGATTTTTTAATGCCTTTCAATAAAATTCATTATTTTCTTCATAAAAGTAATAAGGCAGCATGAAATGACAATTCAACAGCTTCATGATGACGAAAAAAGAAACACTATAAGACTGCTAAGCATCAATGAAGATGCAGCGGTCAATGCAAATGAGATAGAAAAACTACTCACAGAAGTAATAGCAGAGTATTTCCCAAACATTGGGAAAATATCTGATACACAGATAAGTGAGGCATATACAATGCCAAACAGTCATAACCAAAATAAATCTACACACAGACACATAATAATTAAGATCCCAGACATAAAGCATAAAAACATAATATTAAAAGCTGCTAGAGAAAAGACACAATTCACCTATCAAGGAAAGCCCATTAGAATCATGGCAGACTTTTCTCTTTTTTTTTATTTTAAAGAGAATAAAACAAAGAGGGCAGAGCAGAGCAGATCAGAACAGGACAACATAGGCAACACAGTACTTTACATTAAGACAACGGGACATTAACAGTAGCTATCGCAATATCTCTTTCTCTGCTATAGTTGAGCATAGTTTCAAATATAATAATATCAAACATAACAAAATAGCATAAAACCATTCAAAGAATGAAAGAATTACAGGGCATTCTGAACTGAATAACAGAGAATGATCAATGGGGACTATAATATCTCATTTTCAAAAAAAATTTGTTTATACTATCACATATATTAAAATCCCAATAAGACACAACATGATAGAACCAATGGCAATAGAAGAATAGAAGCATGGTAGGACTTCTAAGAAAGATGATATTAAATCAGCAATAGCTGTCATAATGTTTTGTTCTCTTCAAAACAGCTGTTCATACCATCAATCATAATAAAGTCAAACAAAACAGAATAAAACCATTCCAACTGATGAATAAAAACATTGAAAAGCTTCAAAGCAATGAAATGGGGACTCATGATTACCATAAAATCTTATATACTCTTATCAACTCTCATACTAGGGAGACTATACGGTATTTACCCTTGTGAGTTTGGTTTATTTCACTTAAGAGAATGGTCTCAAGTTGTGTCCATTTATTTACAAATATCTCAATGTGATCATTCTTTATAGCTGAGTAGTACTCCATTGTATAAAAATGCCACAACTTTTTAATCCATTCTTCAGTTGATGGGCACTTAGGTTGTTTCCAAGATCTGGCTATTACAAATTGTGTTGCTATAAACATGGGTGCACATATATCACTGTGGTATGATGTTTTGAGTTCTTCTGGGAATATGCCTAGAAGTGGAATAGCTGGGTCAAATGGGACCTCCAGACCCAGCTTTTTGAGGAATCTCCAGACTGACCTCCGCAGTGGTTGCACCAGTGTACACTCCCACCAACAGTGCAGAAGAGTTCCTTTTTCCCCACAGCCTCTCCAGCATTTGTTGTTGGTAGTTTTTTCTATTCTGGCCATTCTTTCTGGAGTGAGATGGAATATCAGTGTGGTTTTAATTTGCATTTCTCTCATGACTAATAATGATGAACATTTTTTCATGTATTTATTTGCCATTCATATTTCTTCATCTGAGAACTGTGAAAAAGCTTTTGATAAGGTCCACCACTCATTCATGATAAGAACCTTACAGAGAATTGGAATAGAAGGTCTTTACCTTAATATGATAAAGGCTATCTATGACAAACCAACAGCCAGCATCATATTAAATGGTCAAAAACTAAAAGCCTTTGCCTTAAAATCAGGCACGAGACAAGGATGTCCCCTGTCACCACTCCTATTCAACATAGTACTGGAAATACTAGCCAGAGCAATAAGACAAGAGAGAGAAATAAAAGGAGTAAAGATATGAAAAGAGGAAGTTAAATTATCATTGTTTTCAGATGACATGATACTTTACATAGAAGACCCCCAAAACTCTATTGAAAGACTCCTAGATATAATAAATAAATTCAACAAGGTAGCTGGATACAAAGTCAATACTCAAAAATCAATAGCATTCCTATACCCTAACAATAAAAATACTGAGAGAGAAATAAGAGAAGCCACACCATTCACACTAGCATCCAAAAAATGAAATACTTAGGAATTAATCTCACAAAAGAAGTAAAAGACCTATACAGTGAAAATTACAATACCCTGAAAAAGGAAATCAAAGAGGACCTCAGAAAATGGAAAAACATCCCCTGTTCATAGATAGGAAGAACAAACATTGTGAAAATGGCCATTCTCCCAAAATTACTATACAGATTCAATGAAATCCCAATCAAAATACCACTAGCATACCTCATAGATTTAGAGAAATCACTCTTAAAATTCATCTGGAACCAGAAGAGACCTAGAATAGCAAAGGCAATTCTAAGTAACAAAGGCAAGGCAGGAAGCATCACAATCCCTGACTTGAAATTATACTACAAAGCTATAGTAATAAAATCAACATGGTACTGGAATAAAAGCAGACCTCAAGATCAATGGAATATATTGGAAGATACAACCACAACCACAAACTCACTCAACCACCTTGTCTTTGATACAGGGGCCAAACATGTTCGCTGGAAGAATGACAGTCTCTTTAACAAATGGTGCTGGAAAAATTGGCTATCCATATGCAGAAGACTAAAACTAGACCCATGCCTATCCCCATGTACTAAACTAAAATCTAAATTGATCAAAGATCTAAATGTTAAAACAGAAACACTAAATCTGTTGGAAGACAAAGTAGGTAAAAACCTTGAAGATATAGGGGTAGGTAGAGAATTCATGAACAAGAATCAAACCACACAGGAAATACTTCCCAGAATCAATAACCGGGACCACATCTTATTAAAGAGTTTCTTCATGTCAAAAGAGATTTCCAGCAGAGTGAAAAGAAAACCCACAAACTGGGAAAAAATCTTAATGGAGAGTCCCTCAGATACAGCACTTCTGTCTAGAACTTATAAAGAATGAAAAAATATCAGACCCTCAAAATTCAAAGACCCAATCCAAAAATGGGCATCTGACATGGCAGACTTTTCAACAGAAACCCTCAAGTGAAGATGAGCTTAGAGTGAAGTATTTCAAGCACTGAAAGAAAACAACTTTCATATTGATGTACCCCACAAAACTTTCTTTGAAATTTAATGGAGAAATAAGATACATCCATGACAAAGAACAACTGAAGAAATTCATGTTCACCAAACCAACTCAGAAAGAGTACTGAAAGACATACTAGAGGGAGATAAAAATTACTACAATTCCCAGAATAACAACAGAAAGAAACCACCACACAGGGCAAGCAATTTATCAAGGAGGAAAAGCAGGTAACCAACAGCAGGAAAATAACATGACAAAGTATAACCTGTATATATCAGTTATATCCATCAACATAAATGGCCTCAATTCACTTATTAAAAGAAATGGATTGACAGAATGGATCAAGAAACAGGATCCAATAATATGCCATATGCAAAAAATACATCTGATTCAAAAGGAAACTCATATTCTAAAAGTCAAAGGATGGAAAACAATATTCCACATGTCAGGAACCCAGAAAAAAGCAGCAGTAGCTATTCTGTTTGCAGACAATGTGAACTTCAAACCAAAAATAGTCAAAAGAGATAAAGAAGGGCTCTACATACTTGTCAGGTGAATAATTCAAGAGGAAGAGCTAACAATCATAAACATATATGCACCAAATACAGGAGCACCAAACTATATAAGACAAATACTAATAGACATGAAAAACCAAATAAGCAACAACACAATTATAGCAGGGGACCTTAATACCCCATTGTTGCAAACAGATAGATCAACTAGACAAAAAGTTGGCAAGGAAATAACAGAACTGACTAAAACCTGTTTAGTCTTAGTAAACATTTACAGAGTGTTCAACCCAGCTACATCAGAATACATATTATTTTCAGCTGCGCATGGGACAGTCTCCAAAATAGACCATATATTAGCCCAAAGAATATTCTTAAGTAAATGTAAAGGGATTTAAATTACACCATGGATATTATCTGACCATAGTGAACTGAAATTGGAAATGAATGGCAAAAGAAATTGCAAAACCCTCAAAAATACATGGAAATTGAATAACAAACTCTTGAGCAACCAATGCATTCCAGGTGAAATTAAAGAAGAAATTAAGCCATACCTAAAATTCAGTAAAAATATAGATACAACATACCAAAACCTGTGGAACACAATGAAAACAGTGCTAAGAGGGCACTCTTAGTAAATACATAGCAATAAATTGTCACATCAAGAAAACAGAACAAGCACAAATAAACAACCTAATGCTACACCACAAGCTTCTAGAAAAAGAGGAGCAAGTAAAATTCAAAGCTCATAGAAGAGAGGAAATTATAAAGATCAGAGAAGAAATTAACGCAATTGAGACAAAGAAAACAACTCTCAAAGAATTAATGAATCAAAAAGCTGGGGTTTTTGAGAGAATAAACAAAATCAATAACCCTGTAACCAACATTATCATGAAAAAGAAATAAAAAACTCAAATTCATACAATAAGGACTGAAAATAGAGAAATTGCTACAGATCCCATGAAAATTTGGAAGATCATGAATACCTACTTTGAAAATCTTTACTCACATAGGGTGGAAAACACAGAGGAAATGGACAGATTTCTAGAAATAAATGAATTACTAAAGTTGATTCAAGAAGATACAACAATTTTAAATAACCCAATATCAGCTTCTGAAATTGAAAATGTGATTAAAAACTTACCAACAAAGAAAAGCCCAGATCCTGATGGGTTCATGGATGAATTCTAGAAGAAATTAAGAGAAGGTTTAATGCCAACATTCCTCAAACACTTCAATGAAATTGAAAGGGAAGCAATCCTCTCTAACTTATTCCTGGAGGGAAGTATTACTCTGACACCAAAACCAGAGAAAGACCCAAACAAAAAGGAGAACTATAGGCCAATCTCACTAATGCACATTGATGCAAAGATTCTCAATAAAATACTGGCAAATAGAATGCAGCAAATCATCAAGAAGATTATACATTACAATCAAGTGGGATTTATCCCAGGAATACAGGAATGGCTTAACATATGCAAATCAATAAATGTAATACACCACACCAACAGAGCCAAAGACAAGAATCACATTATCATCTCAATAGATGCAGGAAAAACTTTTGATAAAGTTTAATACTTATTCATGATAAAAAAAAACCTACAGAAACTTGGAATAGATGGTATCTACTTCCATCTGATAAAGGCCATCTATGACAAACCAACAGCCAACATTATACTAAATGGATTAAAAACTGAAAGCTTTCACTCTAAAATCAGGAACAAGACAAGGATTTCCACACTCACTACTCCTGTTCAATATAGTTCTGGAAATATTAGCCAGAGTAATCAGACAAGAGAGAGAAATAAAATGAATAAGGATAGGAAGGGAAGAAGTTAAATTATCACTATTTGCAGATGACATGATACTCTACATAGAAGACCCTAAAAACACCATCAAAAGACTACTAGAGTTAATAAACAAATTCAGCAGTGTAGCTGGCTACAGAGTCAACACTCAAAAATCAATAGCATTCCTGTACACAAACAACAAACTCACTGAGAGAGAAATTATGGAAATAACACCTTTTGCAATAACATCAAAAAAAAAGAGAAAAACAGGAATCAGCCTCACAAAGAATGTAAAAGACTTATACGCTAAAAATTATACTAGTGTAAAAAAGGAGATTGAAGATAATATTAGAAAATGGAAAGATAGGGCTGGGGATTTGGCTTAGCAGAGTAAGTGCCTGCCTTGCAAGCCCGTGGTCATGAGTTCTATCCCCAGTACCAAACAAAACAAAACAAAACAAAACAAAAAGATATGCTTTGCTCTTAGTTAAAAAGAATGAACATTGTAAAAATGGCCGTACTCCTAAAACTATTATACAGATTTAATGCAATATCAATCAAAATACCATTAACATATGTTACAGATCTAGAGAAAACATTTCTAAAATTCATTTGGAAACAGTAAAAACCTAGAATACCAAAGGCAATTCTGGGCAAAAAAAAAAAAGAAAAAAAAAAGCAAGGCAAGAGGCATCTCAATCTCTGACTTGAAATTATACTACAAAGCTACAGTGAAAAAAATCAGCATTGTACTGGCAAAACAATAGAACCAAAAATCAATGGAACAGATTAGAAGATCCAAATGCAACTTCAGAGACACTCATCTATGAATATGTTCATATGTTTAAACATAAGATGTCTTTGAAGTTGTATAAGCACCTGCCTTGCAAGCGCACAGTCATGACTTTGATCCCCGGTACTGATAAAAAAAAAAAAGAGAGATTCTGCGAACATCTATTAGACAATTACTAGGTGAAAGATACTATTCTAGGAACTACCCAAAATACAATAACATGTGATTTGTGATTTATGCACTTAAAGAACTTTCATGAAATAATAAGAGATAGTGAAAGTAGAACTGCACTGCAAATCAAGAGATTCACACTCTCCTTGTGTCCAGAGTAGCTCACTACTATTTTCATGGGCAAGCCATCCCAACTCTATGAATGTTAGCTCTTCCTATGACAGCAAAGGGGAGGCTGTCACACCCAATATTTTACATTTTAATCAACTGTATACCTCTCTAGTTTCTTCAGTTTTAACTACCTATAATCCTGTTACCAAGAGCTATGAATTTATTCCTACCATACACCTAATTTATCAGTTCTTAGGATTACAGAGGTGACGAAGATATGGTCTCTTCTCAGTAACTCATACAGTAATGAAGAAAAAGGGGAAATCTAATTACAATAACAAAGCAATATCATTGTTACTTATATAATATTATTGTTATTCTCCCCATTTCATTGAGAATATTCAAGGGGCTCAACAATGCTGCTGTTTTTCCATTCCCATCAGGGGCTGGTATAAATAATAACATAGTCTAAAACCAGAAGAAACGTAAATCATCTTAGTGGGGCAAATAATTTTGACTCAAGTCTTGGTCATATCATTGAAGAAATATAAAATTATTTTATTGAAAATCTTATGCATTGGTATTTCTTCTGAAGTTCTTACCATTTAGTTACTTAGCCAACATAACCAGAAAAGGCTTGATAATTTCATCAGAAAGGGATAATTTGATCAATCTTTAGGAAGATTTTGTTCATATTACCATAGATTGCCTTAGCTAATACACAAGGCTGGTATGTTTTATTAACCTGAAGAAAGGATCTATATAGCTGTTTTAAGTTCTCCTTCCAACTACTTCCATCAAGATGTCTTAGCAAGAACATCCAAATCAATAGTTTAAAATCCAAGTCATCCTGTTTCACTTTCTTTTGTACCACAAACACCCCAAATTAATCTCCATCTAATTTTTCCACAGATGAAATAATTATCTCTATTTTCTCTGAGAAAATAAGTTTCAAATAGTACAACCAACTTGGGTTTCTTCTTTACAGTCCCTGCGCTCTCTCCCTTTTGTAATTAGGATGTAATGCATGTAAAATTTACCATTTTAGTGATTTTTGTAGTACAGTTTTGTAGCATTAAATTTATGCACACTGTCATGTGTATGAATCTCTAGAACTCTTTTCATGTTCCAGAACTATAACTCCAAACTACAACTCCTTTGAACAACTCATTTTGTACTCCTCTAACCTCTGACAGCTATGCTTCTAGGCTCTATTTCTATGAATTTGATCATTTCATAGGTACATCATATCAGTGAAATCAAACAATATCAGTCTTTTTATAACTTTTATTTCACTGAGTATAATGTCTTCAGATTTTATCTGTGTTTTAACATGTTTCAAATTTTCTTTCACTTTAAGGCTGAAAAAATATTTCACTGCATGAAAATACCATGCTGTCATCTATCAATGGACACAGGTTATTTGTACATTTGACTATTGTAAATAATGCCACTGTGGACACGGATGTGCAAATATCTCCTCGTTATACTGTTTTCAATTTGGGAAGAGGTATAAACCTAGAAGTAGAATTGCTGAATCACACCTCATTGTATTTTTAATTTTTTTGAAATTTGAAAAATTATTACAGTAAGAGACATATTGCCACTAATCTTCTCAAAATGTTCTCCCTACCTGCAAACATTTATGCTATTGTTTTTCTGAAGCAATTTGTAGAAGTCCTTTTTGGCAAGTGTCTCTGGTTGCTCTATTGTATTGGTCTTTTTTATTTTAAAAAGAATAGAATCCCAAAAAACAAAACAGAATAAAGTCGATCAAAACAAAGCAATGAAAATGGTACAGAACTTCAAAACAGGATAATAGAAAATCAACAATGGCTATCACAATATATCTTGCTATTTTCACAATAGTTGTCCATACCATCAGACATAGCAAAATCAAATAAAACAAAACAGAATAAAATGATTCAAAACATAACATTGAATAAAACAAAACAATAAATTGGGAAAAATAGTGAGAACAATACTGCACATTATTATCTTCAAAATAGTTGCTCAGGTTACCAGATACAGTGATAAAACAAAACAGTAAAATGGAAAAAAACATTGGATTTCTAAAGTGACACAGAAGCATATCCCGCACAGTTGACACAGTTCACACTGCCATCCTCCAAGTAGATGCCCAGACCACCAGCCCCAGGCCTGCAGAGTCAACCAAACAACACAAGCATCAAGTTATTCCATTCCACTTGGTTGCTATCATCTCACCCTGAGTCCACCAAATCAGCGAGATGGGGGGATGCTCTTCTGATTTTTCAGACCATGCATCAGCTGGCTCATGAAGGGAAGGTTTCTCTTCTGGCTGAGGCTCTTACCCATCAGCATGGTGGGTCTTGCTTGACAGGAAGGTGTAGTTTCTCTACTGGCTGAGGCTCTTACCAATCAGCATACCAGGAAAGTATGGTTTCTCTTCTAGCTGAGGCTTTTACTTCACAGGAAAGTATGGTTTCTCTTCTAGCTGAGGCTTTTACCCATCACCATGGTGGAGCTTGCTTCACAGGAAGATGAGATATCTTTCTGGCTGAGGCTTTTACCTGCAGCCAGAGGGTAATTAGCACGATTGGGCTTGCTTCATGGGAAAGCATAGTTTCTGTTCTGGTTGATGCCCTTACTAATCAGTATGATGGGGCTTGCTTCATGGGAAGATTCATGACTTCTCTCTGGCTGAGGCTCTTACCAATCAGTATAGTGGGGTTTTATTCATGGGAAGGTGTAGTTTCTTTTTTCTTTATTTTTAATTTTTTAAAGAGCCATTATACTCTTCTATATGGTATACAATGCCTCTTTCCTTGTGTTCCTTCACTGTAACCTGCAGTCAAACCAACTTAACGTTATTACCTCTCCTGTGCATAACTAAAAAACCTCCAAACTCTTCTCCCATTTCAATCCACTGAGCACACTCCTGCCAGATTAATTTTCCTTTTATTACAATTTTAACATAATTTCTCTGGGGAAAAAGTCACTGATTCTTTTACCTGCTCATTGAAACACTAAATCTTTGACCAGGTTTTCAAGGGCAGTTAGAATATGACTTTAACCCATGCACCCACCAGATAATGCTCTACCCTGTATTTTCCTCCTTCCTTTGCCATATGCTCTGCCCTCCTGTAAAAATTAGCTCTACCTGCTGAAACATTCACTCTTAGAAATGATTTCATTATGGCATGGTCACTGAGTAACCAAAATTTCCCTTATTATCTAAGTCTATATCAGCTTATGTGCCTCTCCATAGCTCTAGGCAACCTGTCACCAGAAATGTATAGCATACTCATAATTTCATATTAAATGTTTTTTTCTGCTATTTTGAAAACCCTTGAAGGCATGAACAGGGTCTGTTATGGTTTGGTTGTAGATATCCCCCCAAAACCTCATGCATTTTCAAGGTGGATGAATCTAGAGTGTAATGCTGGAATTAAGGATATGTGAGTAGTAAATCACTCCACTGATTGGTTTGGCATAGTTCTGGCTACAGTTAAAGGTGTAAGTGCTATACTTGCCCTAGGGTATAGCACTGCATGCAATATAAGGGACAGAAAGTTTTGTCTTCTTTCCTCTCTTGCTGCTTTTGCTGTCTTCTGCCACTACAAACAGTTGACCTTTTGTCAAGCCACCCTGCCTTTGAGTCAATCAGTTATGTACTGAAACTTCTAAAAACTGTGAGCTAAATAAACTTTTTCTCCTTAAACTTTTGGTGTCAGAAATTTTGTGTGAGCCATGAGAGAAAAGTGACTCAGATAGGGTCTATTTAACTGTTCACTAAAACCCCAGCACATCTTGCTGCTGGACATAAAATAAACACAGAAGTTTATTGTTAAATATAGAACACTTCATATCTCCCTAAATGTGGATTCTGTTGCCTACTTTAAAACTCAGAATCTTTAGAATTTAATCAAGTTCATAAACAGACTCTAAGGATGTTCTGAGAGCTCTATATTAAGGGCTTAAATTATTGAGTTTGACCATTTTTACTGATTAGACCAAAGAGACAAAGGCAAACATCTACTTCCTTTGTGGTAATATAGAATCAGTCGCCACTAGATTTCATACTGAACCTTTTGCAATTAACTATCTTTCCTTTAATTATAATTTTTGACTTCCAAATGGTCTATGCTAAGAAATAAATTATGATTATCTAATTAATGTAGAAGTCTCATGGAAATAGATTGAAGGAACATTATTTAGGAGGTGGCATGTTATCTCAGTGAGAGGTTTATAACTTATCTCCTTTTTAATTGCTTTGTTTTATTATTGTTTTCCTGCTTTATTGGATATAATACAATAAAAAGAATCACTTCTTTTGCCAGAAAGAGACAACATAAAAAATAAGCTGAAAATAGGAGAGAGCTCTACATGCATGGTGTAATTTTGAAGTAAAATTATAATGCATAATAAAATTCAAAATGAGTTGCAGCTGTGGTTTGAAAACCTTAAATGTATCATTGAAGAGAAAATTGACTAATAAACAATCTCCCACACACTAACAAATCAGGGTACATATGCATATAAAATTAATTCATGCTATAAAAGACTAAAAGGAAATTCATAAAACATGTACAGTAGCTGTCATTTTTTCCAGAGTGGTTGAAGAAAAGAAGCAGAGTGGAGGAAGTCCTGTCCAGCAATGGTCAGGAAAGAACAGGGAGAAGGATGGGACTAACAAGCTAGGAAGAGGCAAGGGGAAGCTAAACCAGGAATTTGCAATAAAGTGAGCAATAGGAGGACAGGACCTGCCAGAGATGAGACAGTCAAAATAAAGATGGCTCAGAAACATAGTGATCTCAGAGAGGTGCAAGCACAGGAATGAAAGAATTTAGTAATTTGATCCTAATTCCTAGATGTCCCTGACTTAATTGACCAGAGAAGCATTTTGAAGGAGCAAATTAGCCTGAACATGTCCTTTATCTCCAATATGATGGCAAGGTCTTAAGGTCATGCTCTGCATTTGACTCATGCTTGTATCCACTAACAATGTACTTAGTATATGTTTAAGAAGTAAGTGAGATGTGTACTGTGATATCCTAGAGCCCATACTGAATTAGTAATTTAGTACTGTATGTTCTCAAATCTAGTCCGAGTCCCCACATAAGTCAATTTGCCTGGGATAATCCCAATTAACAATAGCAGTACAAACATCATTTTCCTTTTCACTCTCAAAGTGCTCAGAATTTAAAAATAAATTTTATGATGAATCTATGCAGTCATCTAGTTTTCTATATTGTCATGTTTCTTATTTCTGTGCATAATATCTGACACAATTTAAAGGGGAGATTTAACTGGTTCGTGATCTTGGAGGATTCCATTCATAGTCAGTTGGCTCCAAGGCTGATGAAAAACTGTGATGGAGAAAAACTTCTCAGTTCATAGCAGTAGAAAACCAGACCAGGGAAAACAGTGCCAGAGAAGAAGGGGCAAAGGATCATAGACCATAATACCAAATGTAATGTCTCGATTACCCATCTAGACATACTCAAGAATGTGTTTTATTAAACTTCTAAGTGGTCCCGCAAGGTAATCATACTGACAATTGATCTTAACCAACACAGTAACACAGTTTGAAAGTTGACTTCTAGAATTCCCTAAGGTTAACTTTTTTTACTGACCATTGTCTCTCATCAAAACGGAGAAGTAAATTAAAATTGCAAATATTATAGCTTTGGATTCCAGGTAAACAAATTTAGTTGTCATTGTTCTGACATTAATAATTTAGAAAAATCATTTTCTAAACTTAATGAATATATAAGATTACAAAGTATATAGCTACCAAACAATTTTTATAACCAACCTCTTCCAGTATGAACATGTAAAAGAAAGGCTACTATCTCTATCTTTTTGGACTATTAGTATAATAAGTCTTATATATGGCCACCATATCAAAAAGTAACGCTTACTGTGTATATGCGTATGGGTGTGCATGCGCATGGAAAGATTTTTATGCTCCCAGAAACTTAAGAGAATGTGTCATGGTTATCTTATTTGGCAATGGCTTTGTTATTGGATTTTCAGAAAAGGATAAATAAGGCACAAATTCAGATTTTGTTAAAAATTTTTAAATTGCTTTTGAAAGCATTTTATTCAGAGCTGCTATTAAAATAAGTCTTGTTAGTTGTAGGAATAAAAACATCACCTGGCGGGATGGACCAAGAAGACAAAGAAGCTCTTCTGCCAAGGTATACTGGGGGCTGCATTACAGACTGCAACCTACCTATTGCCCTGCACGCAAGGTGACTTGGTTATAAAATCACCTTCCATTACTTTACAAAATATATGCCCAACATGGAGATTGCCTGTGAAGGAAATTGTCATATTTTACATCTCAATTTCAGTTCATTAAAATTTTTCAAAGATGTCATTGCGAGAGAAAAAGTATCAACTTTCACAATGTATTTATGCATATGAAAAGGGTAGGGGAGTCCAGTTCACAGTGTCAGAAAGTGACATCTCTAAATTTAAAGAAACATAAATGCATTTAATAAAATTTTAGATCTGCAGTTCAGATAAGCACAATGCTTTCATTTTATGCCAAAGACCAAAAGATTTATAAAACAGACCAAACTGAGTTTAAAAGTCTCTGGTTTTTAACTAGGTCTCTAAAATGCCAGAACATGAAAACATTCTGTTTTCTTGTATGAGCTCAGATTCAGCTTGTCAGTTTTTTAGAGGAACTTAAGTTAGAATAATGGTGGTGGTGATGATTGTTAATAAGTGGTTGTAGGACTGAAGAGGAAAGAAACACAGATACAAGAAAGGATATGATTCCAAATGTGGCAAAAACCTGCAGGTAAATGAGTAATTAATGCTCTTATGGCATATCACATAGAAGCCACACAACAGCCACAGCACTAATACAACTGCGTATTCATTTCTAAAATGGCTGAAAATTTCCCACAATTATGAAAGTAAGCCTTGGTAAAAAGTAAGATAAATCATTTCCTGATTTATGACCTACATCGAAGTCCACACCTGTGCATCCAGTACCTGAGTAAGCAGACATACTGGTAGCTTTACATTTTACCTCATGCTGTAATTGCAACATTAAAAATAAAATTACCAGGCTAGCTTTAGCACAGATATTGTGACTAGAATGATTCTGTGTGCACAACATTTCCATATACTCAGAATTGATGTGTGTTCTTTATGTTGACTAACACAATGGTCCCTAAACCTAAAATTATAAATGTTTAAAATGGTATTGCTTTATCAAAATACTTGAAGTTTCCTAGAATATGATAAAACTGTTCCAGATTTTGATTTGATATTTTTACTGACTGGTAACTAACCAATATCCATCGCACTTACTTGTGAAGAAGTAAATAAGAGTCATCTGATTGAACAATAAATACGTCATATTTATTGTTTGTTCTCATCGCGTGATTTTCTTTTGATATCTGACTTTTTGTTTACAATCAACCCAAAAATTGACCTAGTAAGAAAAAAAGTAGTGAGATTATTTCTCAATACTCCACTACTAAAAATTTTTGAACACTTTGTTTCATAGTGGATATTGACATTTTGTGTGTAGGTGACATTCTCCATTCTAGTTCTTTGAAACATTACAGTGTATTCAAACTTTGCTTTCCTTTCCACTTCCGCATCTGTCACTGCTTGGCTAATTACTGTGTCCAAAACTAATCATCTAAGTGCTTTTTTCCCCCAAACAATCAGGTCAGTCTTGAACTTTCAAATTAAAACTAAGCCCACACAATGCCTCCACTCCCATTCTAGGCACTGGTTCCATTCTATGCAATGTTAGAGACACATTGTGAGTGACTCTGACCTGTTTCACATAAAATAACTCCTACAGTGACTAAAAGGAGGACAGTCTCAGAAATGTAAAGACCAACAATATAATAGTCTGATAGTAATTTTTATCAGGTCAGGAAAGGGAAGTCATAGTATAAAAATAAAATTAAGTACTAAGTATCAAATTGTGCTAGTAGAACTATAATCTCTGCAGAACCTTGGTCAGTGAATGAGGCAAATGAGTTAAAATTAACCGATAGGAAATGGGAATGCACGCAAAGCACTTGCCTGGGTTTACAATTTGCAAATGTGGTCCATCGTGTGCAACACTGCTCTGTGTTTAGTATCAGCAGGTGTAGCTGACATCCTTCTCCAGGGATTAAAGGGGCACACATTCTGTGCTCAGAGCAACACAGTAACCCCTAAGTAGGCAGATCCTGTGACATAAAATGCCTTCTAACCAAGAGACTGTTAAAATAAGCAAGAAACAAAAAAAAGCATAATTTATGGCTTTCATTTTCTTTTCATTAAATTCAGCATTAGTATGTAAAACTAAAACATCATTCAGAGAGCAAAAGTCAACTTTTAAAAACCAATTTTCAAAAAAAAAATAAAGTATGCACATTTGGTTGATCACTAAAGCAAAATTCCCTGAAGGGAAAAGACTAATTATTAATGATTGCCATCAGGTGTACCACATTAATGAAAGAAGCCATGAATGACCTTTTCTGAAACCTAGAATAGTTGATACACACTTGCTAAAGGTGAAAACAAATAATTAACTAATGCCTCACAGAGAGTACATCTCTGTTGAACTGCAGGCTTTAAGATTCAGCAGAGCAGTTCATATAACCCCACAATGGCCCTCTGAGACAGGCCAGTGATTGGCCCTATTGTCCAGAGATCACTGAGGCTGAAATAGGTTGCTACCCATAGCCTGTAAGGGCAGAACTGTGGTCAGAGTTCAGGTCTGTGTAGGACAAAGCCTGAGCCACACTACCTCTCCCAGACTGAAAAGGTAAAAGTGAGCACTATCTTAAGAAAAATAATCATGCAAAGTTTTGCTTGAAAAACTAGGTATCTTCATGTAACTCTTCATTTTTTTAAAAATCTATTTTCCAAAGAGAGTTGACACAAGTTCCTGAAAGTAGCAGACACAAATGTACAGATACACTTTTCTATACAACCATTGCTATCGGCTCCTAGGGTGAATGGGTTGGAAACAAACCTGGTGAGAATATAGGTTATCATAGGGTGTTTCTGGACAATGAGTCATGGCAAGTGACAATGATTTCTTAGTTTCCACTTTGTTATAATATAGTGAAGGCTGAAGATTCTAAAAGCCAAAATTGGAAGCCAATCCAACAGGGTTCAAATTCCACTGGATTCAAATTGATGACAGTATGTTAACTTCTGTTGCAGGTGTTTTTATTGTTGTTGTTTTGGTTTTGTTTTTGCTTCTTTAAAGAGAGAAAGACAGACAGGCACGATGATGCACATCTATCATCCCAGAACTCTGAGAGGCTGAGGCAGGAGGATTATAAATTCAAGCCTACCCTGAGCAACACAGCAACTGAGTGGGACCCTGTCTCTAAATAATTAAAAAATTGTAAGGATCAATAAAAAAGATCCTAATTCAATCCCCAGTACTGGGGGAAAAAAACAGAAAAATACAATAATCACAGTATTTTTCTCAGGGTAATCAATGAGCAAACACTTTAAAGCCCCTTGTGTAGTCTTAATACACAGGCACTCAGAAGGAAGTGTTCAACAGGAGGAAATGCTATCCACAAAATCTTCTGAGGAAAATAAGATTTTTTTACTCACTTCTTCAAAAGCAAATGCTCAAACATCAAAAGCCCAACCCAAGGAATCCTTCTGAGATGTTGAAACATTATACTAGTGTTCTCTAAGATCGATTAAAGGCACTGCAAGCAGAATGGCAAGGAAACAGTGAAAGAATTCTGCACAATAATGACAATGACATTGGTGGAGAGGTAAGGTTCATATTTGGTGTTCCTTTGGAAGAAAGGAGGAAAAATTTTTAAGAAGAACAAACAAGTATGGCCAGATTCATTGGCTTCATGGTCATGAAAGCCCCAGGCAGTTCCTGAGCAAGGTAAAAAGCATAGAGAGCCAGGCTAACAGAGGGTCAATTTTATCCAGAAGCCAGTAAGTCAACAAAGCATAAATGTGTGGGTTAGGTTTGCTGTCACATTCTGGGGGTTCTCAGAAAATCTGTTTTATTAAGATGAGGATGAATAATCTTCAATGAAATCAAAGTTTATTGACAAACTGCACAAACCCATGAAAGCAATCCTGAGAGATAATAAGGCCCGCTGCTAAATCTGAATATCCCTTCAACTGCAGTTTTGTTTATTTTTCTAAATAGGGATGCTCTTTTAATGAATAATATGTCACTTATTTCTAAAACTTATATGCTTTACAAACAATCTGTGATCTGTTATCTTTCCTTCATTAGTCTCTTGATCATATTTTCTTACTGTGGAGACTTTGGCATTGATCTATATTGGAAACCATTAAGTTTGTGTAAACATCACAGGCAATGAGGTTAATTACATTTTTAAGAGATTGCTTTGGACAGCCAGAGACATGAAACAGCCTAGAAACATATTTGATGTCACTAACTTTAGAGACAAGGGAACCTAATACATTTCATTAAGTATAATTGAAATAGAAAACCTACAAGGAAAATGGATCCAGAAACATTGTGTAAATTGACTTTTTGAAGTATATCCTTCCCTCAGTGCACATAGTCAGCTCCCATTAATTTTAATAGACATAACTTGCTCATATATCAGCTGAAGGATTTCACCTCCATCTGTATAAAAATGGTTACATAAAGAAAAAGATGCCTATGAAGAAAAATGGAGTGGCTGCTAAAGATTGCCTGGATAATAAAGTATAATGACATTAGGGATAATTAAATATAAGTTCTCACATAGAATAAATGAAGAATTTTCATATTAAGTAAATTGGCTTTTTGAGAAAGAAAGCACCTAAGAAAATAATTTTAGGTCAGGCCCAATATATACTCGACTGCTTTTCCACTCAAAGTCCAGTTTTCTCAACAATGTAAATGGTGAGCTTGAGGATAGAGGTTATATGTTTTGGGGATTTTTGTTTTTTGGTTTTTGGTTTGTTTTTGTTTTGTTTTTTTTTTTTTTTTTTTTTTTGGTTTTTTGTGCAGGAGATCGAACTCTCAACCTCACATTTGCCAAGCAGGCACTTACGCCTGCTGAGCTGAACCCCCTAGAGGTTATATGTTACTCTCCAGCACTACACATACAGTGTGAGCCCACCACACAAAAGCACTCTGCAGTTTCTTGCTGAATTAAAATGGACTATTCCTTGTTCCTAATATTCTCACCAAATTTTCACAACTCTTGGTCTTGGTTCATATTAACTCTTTTACCTGGAACATACTCTTACATGTGTAAACCCAATCTTTAATCTTTAAATCTCTCACCAACCCCCAATACCTTATCATATACTGAGAAAGTTTTCCTGGTCCTCTCAAGTGAGTATTGATTGATCAGCATAGCATAGTTGCATAATCCTGTATATTCTTAAAACTTATTGAAGACCCCAAAAAGATGTTATTTGTATAAACCATCCCTATCAAAAGCAATGCCAGTAATTAAAATTGAAAATTTTAAATATTTGTTAACTTATTAAAATAATAATATACTTGTTACATTATGGTATAAATAAATCATTTTAATCTTTAAAACTATATTCCCTCACCAAATAATGAATAGATTGGCACTGTTTAACACTACAAATTTCTTTAATGTCTGACTTAGTAGAAAAGGGACAGCCTGGCTCTAATATTTTCTTCTACAGTCAATATATTGCAAAATATTGTTTTGATTGAAGCATCTGCAAAGAAAATTCACCTTATATGACATGTACTTGGAAAAGAAAAAGTATTTTGAGAGCCTTTTCAGATAATTGTGAGTGTTAGCTCTAAATATTAGTTACAATATGATATATGAAATAATCTTAATATAATTTTAACTCTTACATTAAATTATTTTTCTACTCTGTACTTTGAATATCTATGCATAGTTTTATAATATCAGGCATCAACAATTTTTCTAATTCTTCAGATAATTCCAATGTGTAAACAAGTCTGAAAATTACTGCTCTAAAATTTATAGTAAGAGCCACAAGAAATTGAAGTATGTTTCTTTTACTTCCACCAGCCCTGGCCATACTAACACCTCCTTCCTGCTATTCTGAATTTTAAAATGCAAGAAATTGGAGATTAGGAGGAAGAAAAAAGATTAAGTTAGGTAAAGGTAAGCAGATACATTACTACCGTGTATTATTTTATGAACACCTATTGTTTTACCTACATAAATACAATTTTTTCTGAACTCTGGGAGATTATATTGCTATGCTTCTTTATCACCAAATACCTCAGTGTGTGTATCTTAAAACAGAAATGCTATCTAGCTGTAGAGTGACCAAAATAAAAAACACTCCAATACCAAATGCTACCAAAAATGTGGAGAAAAAGAAGTCTTATTCATTGCTAATGGGAATGCAAAATGTAAAAGCCACTTTGGAAGACAGGCAATTTCTTACAAAACTGAACATACTCCTATCATGTGATCCAGTAATAATAATTCTTGACATTTGTTTCAAGTTGAAACTTATGCCCACATAAAACCCTGGAAATGAGTGTTTACAGGAGCTTTATTCATAGCTGCAAAACTTGGAAAGAAATAAGATATCTTCTATCAAGTGAATGGATAGACTTGGTACACCAAAGCCTTGCAATATTATTTAACATGAAAAAGAAAAAAAGGCACAAAAAAGCATAGAGGAAACTTAAATCCAATCTTTTACATTGCTATGTAAAAGAAGTTAATCTGAAATGCTATACATCATGTGATTCCAACTATATGACATCTTGGAAAAGGCAAAGTTATGGAGAAAGTAAAAATATTAGTGGTTACCAGGAATTACAGAGGAAAGAGGGACAAATACCAGAGTTCAGAGGCTTCTTGGAGCAATTCATCTTACAGCAGCTGTGGTTATTCTTTACTCTTTTGCTTTATTACTAATGTTGATGTGTTTACTTTTTTAAGAAAATAGCAGTCTTGCATAGTTGATTGATATGAGCATGGACACAAAAAACAAAAAATCCCACTGGATTACATATTATTTCCAGTGCCAACTCCACTCCATTATTTGCCTTTTTTGTTCACTTTTCATTTTCTGTGATACTTACTTCTATATTACATTGTTTTATTTAGAGTTTTTAGTTATTTGTCATAGTGTTGGTAAAACAAGAACTATTTGGCCTTTACCAAAGACAGAGCCTTTATATCTATTGAATTCAGCAGATATTTAAGATAATAAAAACCCTTTTATCAAAAACATGATTATATTTTCTTCTTTCAAGTATTCAGTCAACCCTTATTAACAGACTTATTGCTTAAGGAACTGTGTTCAGTGCTGACATGAAATCAAAAGAGAAAGTATAAACTTGTCCTCAAAAAATTCTGATCTAGTTGGAAAAATAATAGACTCATGAAACATAACAGACTCACTAACTTTCATACAGAGACATTAAAGTTAAATATTATGCAAGATCCTAAATGATCTAGTATGAAATATATTTTATTTTATTTTATTATTTTATTTTATTTTAAAGAGGGTAAAATTAAACAGAACAAAACAGATCAGAAGAAAACAATGTAAGAGACACAGATTTCAAAGCAATTGAAGTCCTTCAATTGCTTTGAAGATCTTCACTGTCTAGTATATTGTCTCTTGTTTTCTTCCAAATAGTTGTCCATATCTTCACACACAATGAATTCATACAAAATAGTATAAAACTGATCAGAACAGGATGATGAAGGCATTTTAGGTTTTCAAGACCAGACCAGGGAAGTCAACAATGGTTGCCATCATGTCTCTCGTTCTCGTCAAAATAGCTGTCCATACCTTCATGTTTGTTGAAATTAAACAAAACAGACTAAAATCACTCTGAACAAAGAATAATAGTATTGCTGGATTTCACATCATGATGCTACAGAATCAGCACTGGGTACTGTAGTGCCTCTTTTTCTTCAAAGTAGCTGTTCATTTCATCATGCATTATATAATCGCTTCTCATAAACTGTTTAGGAGAAGTTCTGCACATGTATGAGTCTCTACGTGTATACCTATCCTTTCTGTATTAGAGGGAAAAACAAAACAAAACAAATTCTTAGAAAAACAAGAAACAAAAGAAACAAATAACAATAGCAAAGAGCCCAAAACACTGAAAATATAGACCTTCAAAACATAGTGGAATGAGCATAACTGGGGTTGTTATTTTATGTAATGATCTTCAAAAGTTCCTCAGATCACCATACAATAATATGCACAATTGTTCCAATCCTATGAATACTAACTATTTTGTTTCAAGAACTTATAGAATTTGTAGCACAATCATCTTAGCTATCCTTAGTGTGTTTATAAAATTTTAGATATTTTTTCTTTTCCCTTCCTTTTTCTTTTTCCTCTTTTTTGCTGGGATATTATTTTTCCCCTTTAAGCAGATTCTTATCCTTTCACTGTAATTATTGAGTTTTTTCTATGTTATGTACTCTTACCATTTCATACACTAGGGAAACTATACGGTATTTATACATATGAGCTTGAATTATTTCACTTATGAGTATGGTCTCGAGTTGCATCCATTTACTTATAAATATCTCAATGTGATCATTCTTTATAGCTGAGTAGTACTCCATTGTATAAAAATACAACCTCTTTTTTATCCATTCCTCAGTTGATGGGCATTTAGATTGTTTCCAAGATCTGGGTATTACAAATTGTGCTGCTATAAACATAGGTGCACATATATCACTGTGGTATGATGTTTTCAGTTCTTCTGGGAATATGCCCAGAAGTGGAATAGCTGGGTCAAGTGGGACTTCCAAACCCAGCTTTTTGAGGAATCTCCACACTGACCTCCACAGTGTTTGCACCAGTCTACACTCCCACCAACAGTGCAGAAGAGTTCCTTTTTCCCCACAGCCTCTCCAGCATTTGTTGTTGGTGGTTTTCTTTATCCTGGCCATTCTTTCTTGAGTGAGATAGAACCTCAGTGCAGTTTTAATTTGCATTTCTCTAATGGCCAATTATGCTCAATGTTTTTTCATGTATTTATTAGCCATTTGTATTTCCTCATCTGAGAACTGGGTATTCATCTCAGATGCCCATTTTTGGAATGGATCTTTGAATTTTGGATCTAATTTTTTAAAAATTCTTCATACGTTCTAGACAGAAGTCCTTTGTCTGAGGGACAGTTCACTAAGATTTTTTTCCCAATTTGTGGGTTTTCTTTTCACTATGCTGGAGATTACTTTCAACATGCAAAAACTCTTTAATAGGACATGATCCCAGTTACTGATTCTGTGAAGTATTTCCTATGCAGTTTGGTTTTTCTTCATGAATTCTCTACCTACCCCTATTCTTCAAGATTTCTACCTACTTTGTCTTCCAACAAATTTAGTATTTCTGTTTTAATATTTATATCTTTGATCCATTTAGACTTTAGTTTAGTACATGGTGATAGACATGGGTCTAGTTTTAGTTTTCAGCATATGGAGAGCCAATTTTTCAAACACCATTTATTAAAGAGACTCTCTTTCTTCCAGTGGACATGTTTGGCCACTTTATCAAGTGGCTGACTATGTTCATAGTTGTAGTTGTATCTTCTAATCTATTCCATTGATCTTCAGGTCTGTTTTTACCCCAGTACCATGCTGATTTTTATTACAGTAAGTTTGTAGTATAACTTGAAGTCAGGCATTGTGATGCCTCCTTCCTTGCCTTTGTTGCTTAGAATTGCCTTTGCTATTCTAGGTCTCTTCTGGTTCCAGATGAATTTTAGGAGTGATTTCTCTAGATCTGTGAGGTATGCTAGTGGTGTTTTGATTGGGATTGCATTGAACCTACATAACAATTTTGGGAGAATGGCCATTTTCACAATGTTTGTTCTTCCTATCCATGAACTATGGATGTCTTTCCATTTTCTAAAATCCTCTTTGATTTCTTTTTCAGAGTATTATAATCTTCCCTGAATAGATCTTTCACTTATTTGTTAGGTTGATTCCTAAGTATTTTTTGATGCTATTGTGAAGGGTGTGGCTTCTCTTATTTCTCTCTCAGTGATTTTTTTGTTAGTATATAGGAATGATATTGAGTTTTGAGTGTTGACTTTGTATCCAGCTACATTACTGAATATATTTTATCTAGGAGTCTTTCAATGGAGTTTTGAGGGTCTTCTATGTAGAGTATCATGTCATCTGCAAATAATGATAACTTAACTTCTTCTTTTCCTATCCTTACTCATTTTATCTCTATCTCTTGTTTAATTGCTCTGGCTAGTTTTTCCAGTACTATGTTGAATAGGAGTGGTGATAATGAACATCCTTGTCTTGTTCCTGATTTTAGGGTAAAGGCTATCAGTTTTGGGCCATATAATAAGATGCTGGCTGTTGGTTTGTCATAGATGGCTTTTATCATATTAAGGTAAAGACCATTGATGCCAATTGTCTGTAAGTTTCTTACCATGAATAAGTGTTGGACCTTATCAAAAGATTTTTCTGCCTCTATATAAATGACCATGTGGTTCTTAATTTTGGCTCTATTGATATGGTGGATTACATTTATTGATTTGTGTATGTTGAACCATCTCTGCATTCCTGGGGTGAATCCCACTTAGTCATGGTATACAATCTTCTCAATGATTTGCTGCATTCTGTTTGCCAATATTTTATTGAGAATTTTTGTATTTATGTTTTTTAGGGAGATTGGCTTGTAGTTCTCTTTTTTGGTTGGATCTTTCTCTGGTTTTGGTATTAGAGTAATACTCTCTTCCAGGAATGAATTAGGGAATTAGTTCCCCTTCAATTTCATTGAAGAGTTTGAGGAGTGTCAGCATTAAATCTTTGAATTTCTTGTAGAATTCCACAGTAAATCCATCTGGACCTGGGTTTTTCTTTGTTGGTAAGGATTTAATTACATTTTCAATTCCGTTAATTGAAATTGGGTTATTCAGCAGTTTTATATCTTCTTGACCCAGCTTTGGTAATACATATGTTTCTAGTAATCTGTCCATTTCTTCTGTGATATCAAGCCTATGAGAGTAGAGGTTTTCAAAATAGATATTGATGATCTTCTGTATTTCCACAGTTTCTGTAGTGATTTTACCCTTTACATTCCTTATTGCATAAATTTGAGTTTTTTCTTTCCTTTTTTAAAATAAGGTTGGATAGAGGTTTATTTATTTTATTTATTCTTTCAAAGAACCAACTCTTTGATTCATTGATTCTTTGTATTGTTTTCTTAGTCTCTACTGCATTGATTTCTGCTCTGACCTTCATAATTTCCTCCCTCTTTTGGTTTTGGGTTTGACTTGCTCTTCTAATTCTAGATGTTTGAGGTGTAGCACCAGGTTGTTTATTTGTGTTTGTTCTGTTTTCCTGATATGGGAATTCACTGCAATAAGTCTTCCTCTGAGGACTGCTTTCATTGTGCCCCACAGGTTCTGGTAAGTTGCATTCATATTTTCTTTTGCTTTTAGATATTCTTTAATTTCTTCTTTAATTTCCTCTGTGATCCACTGATTGCTCAGCAGTGTATTATTCAATTTCCATAGGTTTGTGGTGTTTTTGCAGTTTCTTTTGTCATTAATTTCTAGTTTCATGGTGCTATGATTCAATAACATGCATGGGATAATTTTAATTCTTTTGCATTTACTTAAGCATGTTCTGTGGGCTAGTATATGGTCTGTTTTAGAGAACATTCCATGTGCTGCTGAGAAGAATTATATTCTGATGTTGTTGGGTGGAACACTCTGTATACATCTACCATTTGTTTATAGGTGTGATTCAGCTCTTTTTTTTTCTTTGATGATTTTCTGTCTAGTTGATCTGTCCCTTTGTGTCAATGGCATGTTGAGGTCTCTTGTTATAATTGTGTTATTGCTTATTTGATTTTTCATTTCTGTTAATATTTGTTTTGTATAGCTGAATGCTTCCAAATTTGTTATATATACATTTAAGATTGCTATCTCTTCCTCTTGAAGTTTTCCCCTAACTAGTATATAGTGACCTTCTTTATCTCTTTGGATCATTCTAGGTTTGAACAGAATAGCTACCCCTGCTTTTTTGAGGGGGGAACATGTTGCATGGAGCATTATTTTCCACCCTTTGACTTTCAGTCTATGAGTTTCCTTTTGAGTTAGATGGGTTTCCTCTTATGTTGAATGTTGTTTCTTGATCCATTCTGCCAGTCTGTTTCTTTTAATTGGTGAGTTGAGACCATTTACATTAATGATTATAACTGATACATATTGGTTTACTTTTGACATGTTATCTTTCTGCCATTGATTCTTTACCTTTCCACTCTGTTTAACTGTTTGCCTTGCTTAGTGTTTTTTTCCTATGTCTGTCTAGAATGTCCTTTAGTATTCTTTGCAGGGTTGTTTGGTGGTCATGAAGTTCTCCAGCTGTTCTTTGTCATGGAAGTAACTTATTTCTCCATCCATTTTGAAGGACAGCTTTGCAGGGTATCTCAGTCTGGGTTGGAAGTCATTTTCCTTTAGGATATGAAATACTTCAGTCTATGCTCTTCTTGACTTCATTGTTTGTGTGAGATGTCTGCTGTGATTCAATTAGGCTTTCCTTTTAGGTGATCTGTCTCTTCTCTCTAGCAGCTTTTAATATTCTGTTCTTATGTTGGATTTCTGGGATGTTGATTATATGTCTCAGTGTAGTTTCATTTTGATTATGGTTATTTGGAGTTCTATATGCTTCACTGATCTGTATCTCAGTTTCCATTCTCATGCTTGGGAAATTTTCAGCTATTACTTCTGTAAGTAGCCTCTTGATATCATTTGTGTTGTCACTTTCTTTTTCATTTATCCTTATGAATCTTATGTTGTTTTTCTTCACATCATCTTGCAGCTGTTGAATTATTTCTTGATTCCCTGTTATTTTTAAAAGGTCTTTCCTTTCCTGTTCACTAGCTACAATTTTGTCTTTGAGGTCTGAAATTCTATCTTCATTTTTGTTGAGGCCATCTTTCCAACTTTCAATGGAATTTTTGATTTCCTGTATATCTCTTTGAATCTGCTTCCTGCAATCTGTTTGTTTCTTATATTGTTCATTCCAGGTTTCCACCTTTTTGCATTGTTCCTCTAATTTTTTAACTATGTCTTCTTTAGATGTGTGCAGCATTTTTTTATTACATTTATCATTTCTTCTTTTACCTTAGAGATTATTTCTGATTGAGTTCTTTTATGGCTTCCCAGAGTTGTTTCTTTACTTCATTTGTTATCAATTCAGGAATTTCAAGTGTATGACTTACATTTTCTTCTCTGTCCATGTCTCCTAGACTTGCTTGGGCTTGGAGTTTGAGATTGCATTTTGCTCTTTTGTTTTGTCATTTTCCTTTATTTCCAGGTTTTGAGCAATGTTCCAAAGCTTCCCTGTGTGCTGGGATTCAACTCACACACATTTGGCTCCCAGCACTGAATTCAGGCCCCAGCCACTAGTAGGTCCCTGGGCATGGCTGAAATGTAGGTATTTTCATAGAAAATAGTGCTGTTTTTACTTTAACTGTGGTTCATAGGTAAGCAACATTGGTAACCTCTAGGAACTCTCAAAAACTCAGAAACTCAGGCCCAACCTCAGATGTACTGAATCAGATTCTGCATTTTTACAAAAGTTCCTATAAACATTAAAGTTTGAAAAGCACTATTCTAGAAATTCAAAAGAAAGGAATTTCGGCAAGAAGTTTTGGAGAAGACTTCATGTAGGATATGAGATTTCAAGCCCTGGACAGTCAAAAGCAACAGAAGAGTCTTTCCACTGGAGAAGACAGGAACAGACTAGGAATGATTTCAAACTGGGGAGTGCTTAAATATAACACTGAAAATAAGTTGAAATTTTTACTAACTAGAGTGTTTTTACTTGCAAAGTAGAGAAGTCACAACCAAATAAGGTTTATAGTGAAAGGATGCTATCATCTCATATAGCTAAAAGACTAGAAGGTAGTTCAGTCCTATGAATAAGCAAACCAGTAATTCAACAATGCCATAAAAAACTCACTGCCCTCCATTTTTACCTGTGTTATTCACAGTTCTTCTGTATACAGACTCTTATTTTAAGTCAGCTCCCTTTTAGCTACAAGATATCTGACTCAGTTTCAGGTACTCCCTATGGCATTAAACAGGTCTACTCTGTCTTTTATTCTTTTTTGCTGATAACTTTCCAGAACTCAACAGATTTACCTTTGTGTCTTATCAGCCAGAACTTTGTGAACTGGATATGGTCTCATCAATTACGCAGGGAAATGAATGTGACCACTTGATGGGAGCAACAGAAAGTCTTATTCCTTGATGGTGGAAACACGAAATGAAAAACTCACTTTGGAAGACTTACTTTGGCAGTTTCTTACAAAAACAAATATATTCATATCCATTAATTTCACTTCTTGATATGGAGCAGTCAAAAGCAACTTCCTAGGCTGAGGAAGAACAAATTATTCTTGAAAAACATTTACCTACAAAGAGGGTGCATAAAAATCAGGGAATGGCAGTTTATAAAACTGCAAGTGCCTGCCACCTCTCAATTTTGATTTGTTGAGTCTTACTCTATAAACAGCCTCCTTTATTTTAAAAAAGCAATAAATTTCATCCAGTAAATCAATATGTAGACACACAGAAAGATAGATAACATAATCATTTAGCTTTCTTTTAATAGTACTGCTCATCTAACCCATAAGAAACCCTTTTTACATCATGTTTTAAAGAACTTTATAGGTTTTAATTTGAAGAGCATCACTATCATAACAACTGTAAACTATGCAACACTAATAATGTTAAAATCAGGCCCCCTTTTACCTAGTTTGCATTTGCTTTTCCAAAACAGATGATAACACATAAGATTTATTGACTGACATCTGGTTAATTAAATGTCTATTTCCTCCTGCCTGTTAAAAGGATCATAAGACAACATTGGGAGAATAATTAGAGCACAGCTAAGAACAGTACTAACCTTGAAACCTTAATTAAAGCTAAAACAAAAGCAATATCCTGAGAGAATTGTCTGCCTTTATCTGGACACCTGTCTGTATATTTGAAAACCTATTTTAGAAATCTCCAGTTTGTTTTTCTTTGTTTTCTAAAACTGAAAGTTCCTTGGACATCTCTTTTGCAAACCTTAATAATTTGGCCTTCAGAAAAGCTCATTGCTACAAAGACAGTAAGACACTACACTTCCTCCTGTCTCTCCACAGGGGCTTTACCTGGTGTTCAAGTCTCCATGACACAAGTAGAGGAACAGTAACAAGGATCAGCTGGGAGGGGAATCTTCCTGCCTGACCACAGCTGCGAAGCAATGATTTTAGGTTAATTGGAATGGCTAAAAAACAAACCCCTGCAGCAGTTGTAATCACAAACTGCGTGCTTTGTTTCAAAAAAGAAAATAATACTGTTTTTCCCAAAAGTCTACAGATCAAACATTATAGGAAGCCTAACCTAAATGATTTGTGTGTGTTCTAAACACTTTCTTTGGAGTAAACGAAAAGAGGTTTTAAAGGAATTAGAAGGAGCTCACACCACGTAATAGGGGGCTATTATAATTGCTGTAAACTGGCATTGCAGAGTCACAGGTCAGCAACCCTCTCTCTCTCTCTCTCTCTCTCTCTCTCTCTCTCTCTCTCTCTCTCTCGTGTGTGTGTGTGTGTGTGTATGTGTGTGTCTTTCTCTCTGATTATACATAAAAATGGGTTTCATTTTTGCATATTCATACATGCATACAGCATACTTTGATCATTTGCTTTCCATTTCCCCTTTTTCCTTTCCTTCCCTGACCCTTTACTTTCACGTAATCTTTTTTTAAATTTTTACTGATTTTCTAAAATATTCCCTGCATAAGAGAAAATATTAATATTTGACAATATTATATTATGTTTAAAAATATAAATGTTCTGAGTCTGGCTTATTCCACTTACCACGGTAGTCACCAGTTCCATTATTTTCCTACATATGACATGTTTTCATTCTCTTTTTAAAAATTTCTTTTGATGTTTTATCCTTAATAGAAAGTTTATTTATTTAAGGAATATAGATAAGATTAACATTTTCTGTTTTTCTTTTTTGTTGTTCTTATTTTAAAGAGAATAAAGCCAAGCAAAATAAAACAGAATAATGCCATTCAAAACAAACTAATGTAAGAGACACAGGACTTGAAAACAATACAAAATCAACAATCATTACCATAATGTCAATTGTTGTCTTCAAAATAGCTGCAGATACCTTCAGATATAATAAAAATCAGACAAAACAGAACAGAATAGAATCAATAAAAACAAAATAATGAATGCAATAAAGGACTTCAAAACAAGACAGTAGTAAATCCAAAATGGCTACCATAACATATCTTGCTCTCTGAAATGGTTGCCCATGCCATTGGATATAACAAATTCAAACAAAACACAACAGACTAAAACCCAACTGAACAAGACAATGGAAGTTACACAGGACTTCAAAACAAGAAAATAGGGAATTAACAATGGCTACCACCTTCAGAAGGAGATCCCCCCTAGATGCCACACTACATACTGTTATCCTCTGAATAGATGATCAGACCACCAGCCCTAGACCTGCAAAGTCAGTGAATCACCAAACACCACAAGCATCAAATTGCATTTCACCTCAATACCTGTCATCACAGCTTGTGCTTCTCCAGGCCAGCCAGTCACTTATGGGGGGCATGATTGGCTCTTCTTGTTTCCCATCCCATGTACTGGAAAGGCCTGGGGTCTGGCTGTCCCCACAGTGGCCTGTACATGGTACTCATTTACAAGGAAGGTTTGCTTCTTGGTGACTTCTTGTTCTCTCCCCCCACCATCTGCAAATGGTGCTGACTCACAAGAAAAGGCTAGGGTCTGGCTGTCCCCTTGGCAGAAGTGGCCTGCACATCGTGCTGGTTTGAAGGGAGAGCTTGTTTCTTGGTGATATCTTGTTCTCGTCCCCCACAGTTCATGAATGGCTGATTTCATTCTTCTTTACGGATGAATAATTTTTATAGATAGATAGGCAGATACAAGTGCCATGCCTTTTATCCATTTATTTTTATCCATGGGCACTTAGGCTTTTCCAGTTCAGCTATTGTGAAGTGCACTGTAATAGACATAGTATGCATGTATCTCTATATTGGGGTGACTTTACTTCTCTTTAACTATTTTACAGTGGTATAGTATAGCTGAATCAAATGGAAGCTCTACTTTCAATTTTTCGAGAAATCTTTATACCAAACTTCATAACAGATGAACTAAGTTACATTCCTACAAAGTGCAGAAAAGTCCTTTTTCCCCTACATCTTCTCCAGCATTTATTGCTTTTTGGGGGAGGAGGTGGTTGTTTGTTTTCGTGTTCTTGATGATAACTATCCCAACTAGAATGAGACGGAATTTCATTGTATTTTTAATTTGCATTTTCCTGATAGCTAAAGATGCTGAACAGTTTTCATATACTCACTGGCCATGTGTACATACTTTATTTGAAATATGTCTGTTCAATTCATTTGCCCATTTATGAATTTGACTATTTCATTTTTGATGTTAAGTTTTTTTAGTTCTTTTTATATTCCAGATTTTCATATTTGTCAGAAGAGTAGCTGGCAATGATTTTATCCCATTGTGTAGGATATGTCTTCACTCTACTGTCTGTTTCTTTTAATTTGATGTAGTCCCATTTGTGGATTCTTGCTCATATTTCCTGTGCTATTGGATTCCTCTTCAGGAAATCTTTGTGGCTGTGGTTTCATCTGTTTCCCATGTTCTCAGTGGCAACTTCAAAGCAGTTTCAAATTTATAAGCTTTGTCTTAAGATCTATTTTAATTGATTTTTGTGGAGGATAAAACATAGGGATCTAGTTTCAGTCTTCTACATGCAAACGTCCAGCTTCCCCTAACACCATTTATTAAATAGATGCTTTCTCTTCAACATGTTTTTGGCTCCTTTGTCAAAAATCAAATGGTTATACTTATGTGGATTTTTTCTGGGTCCTGTATTATATTCCATTGTTACATGTCTGTGTCTGTGCCAGTATCACCCAGTATTTGTTACTATGGTTTTATACTATAAAATCACATGATCAGACAAACTAAAACAAAATAAAACCAAACTAAACAGAACAATGAAAACAATATGGGTTTCAAATCACAATGATAGATTAAAAATGGCCACTGCCTTCCCTTTTTAGATGATTCCTCCATTTCACCTTCACAGGATGTACTGTACATTTTGGTTCCCACTAACTCCTTTAGTTTTTATACTAGGGAGTCAACACACTATTCACCTGTGTGACTCAGTCTTTTTACCCCTGAGCATGATCTCCAATTGTATCCATTTACCTACAAGAGTCTCAAGGTTATCTTTCTTTGTAGCTGAGTAGTTTTCCATTGTATAAAAGTGTCATGGCTTTCTAACCAAGCTACCCCACTTTTTCTGATTCCCTGTCACATAGAGCATTGTTTTCTCACCTTTGACTTTCGATCTATAAACTCCCTTTTGGGTTAAATGTGTTTCTTTTATGAAGTATATTGATGGACCCTGTCTACTGAACCACTCTGCCTGTGTGAGGCTTATGGTAGCCATTGTATATCTCCTTGTATTTTGTTTTTAAGTCATGTACCATGTTTATACTTTTGTTTTGATTGGCTGTTCTATCTTGTTTCATTTGGTTTAATTCTCTTAAAAATAAAAAAATCACATGGTAATTTCAATAGCTGCAGAAATAGTTTTCAACAAAATTCAACATCCCTTCACATTAAAACCCCTGAAGAAACTAGGCGTAGACAGACCACTTAAGTTATTAAAAGTAGGGCTAAATGTAACAAATCCACAACCTGTAACATCATATTGAATGAGGAAAAACTGAAAATACCTCTAAAATCAGGAAAGGAAAAAGGCTGTCCACTCTTAGTACTTTTGTTCAATAACTATTTAAAATTTTAGCCAGGTCAGCAAACTCTAAGCAGTGAGTAGGGCCTGGAATCCACCCCTGGGCCCTGACTGTGCATGGCCCTGCAAAATCCCAGTGTACAGGGCAAACTTGGAACTCTGCTCCCAGAGGAACCTTGGACTACAGCGGATTATCTGTGATAACCTGAAGGGAGATTAAGTGACAGCCTCACCAAAACAGAAGATCTCAGCTAGCTCCAGTCAGTGTGGTGAGTATACCCCTAAAATACGGGTGTACAGTGGCTAAATAGGGACAGTAGTAAAGCTCCCTCCAACTAACTATAAGAACTTGGTAAGTCTGACAAGAGTGAGGGTGACCCCTTCCTACACACAGAAAACATCAGGAAGAGGGAGGAGTGTGCCGAGAAGGACACCCCCAACTTGAAAAAAATCAAAAGGGCTTATGAGACACACAAGCACACAATAGGGACACAGTAGGGCCTCAGCCGACACAAACACTATAGATAGGGAGATTTGATGACCTGGAATAACCTGAAGAAAAAGTACTACCAGGAACTAAAAGTTGACCCACAACAATACTACTAGGCTTGCCAGCCCGGGAAGAATATAGAATTCATCCAACAGGCCCTGCAGCAAGAATTCAGTAGACAAGCCCAGCTATTCATTGTGGGACCCAGCAATTGGACGAACATCAACCTTACAGTAGGACACCAAGATATACACTACCAACAGTTGACACTAGTGGGTCTGAAGGACCAAACACTAACTCAAAAAGGAAAAATGGCAAAATGAAAAAGCAAAATGCAATCTCAAACATTTAGTCCACCAGGAGCAAGCACAGGACACATTGAAATAGAGGACTCCAAAAGTAACACACCGGAAATCTCTGAAAACATAGTGAATGAAATTTTAAAAAAAAACTCCATGAGGCCATAGAGGAAATCAAATTAGAAATACTATCCAATGTAAAGATAGAAGTAACAACCTTAGTAAAGCAGTTGCTGAGTGCAGCTAAAGAAGAAATAGAGAAAAAAGTATAGGAGCATGGGAAACTGATTGAAACCTTGAATGAACAATATAGAAAACAAGCAGAATTCATGAAGCAAACTGAAAGAGACATCCAAGAAACAAAAAATTCTATTCAAAGCATGTAAAACCATTTAAATGAAGCTGAGGATAGGATTTCGGACCTTGAGGACAGGACCACAATTAGTGATCATGAAAGCATAGAACTTTTAAAAATAACAAAGCAGCATGAAATGGTAATCCAGCAGCTTCAAGATGATGCCGAGAGCAACAATATACAATTAATAGGCATTAGTGAAGATGCTGTAGTCAATACAAATGACATGTTAAAATATTCACAGAAATAATAGAAAATTTCCCAAACATGGGGAAAAAAATCTGATATGCAGATAAGTGAGGCATATAGAAAACCAAACAGTCACAACCAACATAAATGTACACCCAAACATGTAATAATTAAGATCTCAGACATACAACATAAAAACAGAATTCTAAAAGCTGTTAGAGAAAAGACACAAGTCATCTATCAAAGGAAACCCATTAGAATCACAGCAGACTTTTCAGCACAAACCCTCAAGTCAAGATGTGCTTGGAGTGCTTGAAAGAAAACAACTTTCAACCCAGACTGCTGTATGCAGCAAAAAATTTCATTCAAATTTAATGGAGAAACAAGATACTCCCATGACAAAGAACAACTGAAGAAATTCACATCACCAAACCAACCCTATAAAGAGTATTGAAAGACATACTAGACAGAGATAAAAATGACCACAATCCCCAGAACAACAGAAAGAAACCACCAGGTAAGACAAGCAATTAAAAAAGTGGGAAAAGCAGAAAGCAAACAATTGGAACATAACATGGCACAGTCAAACCAGTACATATCAGTTATAATCATAAATGTAAATGGCCTCAATTCACCTTTCAAAAGAAACAGGTTGACAGAATGGATCAAGAAACATGATCCCACAATATGCTATATACAAGAAACACATCTGACCCAAAAGGAAACTCATAGATTAAAAGTCAAAGGGTGGAAAACAGTATTCCATGCAACAGGAACCCCCAAAAAAGCAGGGGTAACTATTCTATTTGCAGACAATGTGAACTTCAAACCTAAAATGATTAAAAGCGACAAATAAGGTCACTACATACTCATAAGTACAAAAATTCCAGAGGAAGAACTAAAAATTATAAATATATATGCACCAAACAGAGGAGCACCCAACTATATAAGAAAAATACTAATGAACATGAAAAACCAAATACACAAAAGCACAATTATTACAGGGGACCTTAACAGCCCACTGTCACAAAGAGATAGATCAACTAGACAAAAAAGTCAGCAAAGAAATAATAGAACTGAATCATATCTGAAAGCAATTGGACTTAGTAGATGTTTACAGAGTATTCCACTGAACTACATCACAGTACACATTCTTCTCAGCTGCACATGGGACATTCTCCAAAATAGACCATATATTATCCCATAAAGCATTCTTATGTAACTGCAAAGGTATTGAAATTATCCCATGCATAATATCTGAACATAGCACACTGAAATTGAAAATTAATGGCAAAAGAAATCGCAAAACCTGCATCAATACATGGAAATCATATAACAACCTTTTGAACAACCAGTGGGCTACAGATGAAGTTAAAGAAGAAATAAAGCAATACTTACAATTCAATGAAATGCAGACACAAAATACTGTAATATGTGGGATGCAATGAAAGTGGTCTTAAGAGGGAAATACATAGAAATAAATTGTCATATCAAGAAAACAGAATGAATACAAATAAACAACCTAATGCTTCATCTCAAGCTTCTACAAAAAGAAGAGCAAGTTAAACCCAAAGCTCATAGAAGAGAAGAAATTGTAAAGATTAGAGCACAAATCAATGCAATTGAAACTAAAAAAAAAATACAAAGAATTAATGAATCAAAAAGATGGTTTTTTGAGAGAATAAACAAAACTGACAAACCTCTAGCTAACCTTATAAAGAAAAAGAAAGAAAAAACCCAAATTCATGCAATAAGAACTGAAAAGGGGGAAATTACTACAGATCCCATGGAAATTCAAAAGATCATGAGTTGGAAAATCTCTACTCACATAGAGTGGAAAACACAGAGGAAATGGACAGATTTCTAGAAACATATGAACTACCAAAGCTCAACCAAGAAGATACAGCAATTTTGAATAACCCAATATCAGCTATTGAAATTGAAAACATGATAAAAAAAAAACTTACCAACAAAGGAAAGCCCAGGTCCTGATGGATTCACAGTTGAATTCTATAAGAAATTTAGAGAATATTTGATGCCAATACACCTTAAGCTCTTCAATGAAATTGAAAAGAAAACAATCCTCCCTAAATCATTCCTAGAGGCAAGTATTACTCTGATACCCAAACCAGAGAAAGACCCAACCAAAAAGAACTATAGGCCAATCTCACTAAGGAACGTTGATACAAAGATTCTCAATAAAATACTGGCAAACAGAATGCAGCAAATCATCCAGAACATTATACATCATGACCAAGTGGGATTCATTCCAGAAATGCAGGGATGGTTTAACATACACAAATCAATAAATGTGATACACCACATCAACAGAGCCAAAAACAAAAACCACACAGTCATCTCAAGAGATGCAGAAAAAGATTTCGATAAAGTCCAACACATGTTCAAGGGAAAAAACCTTCAGAAGCTTGGAATACACAGTGTCTACCTCAATCTTATAAAGGCCATCTATGACAAACCAACAGCCAATATTATACTAAATGGACAAAAACTGAAAGCTTTCACTTTAAAATCAGTAACAAGACAAGGATGTCCACTATCACCACATATAGTTCTGGAAACACTAGCCTGGGCAATCAGACAAGAGAGAGAAATAAAAGGAATATACATAGGAAAGGAAGAAGTTAAATTATCACTATTTGCTGATGATGTGATACTCTACATAAAAGACCCAAAAAACTCCACTAAAAGACTATTAGAGGTAATTAAAAAATTCAGCAGTGTAGCTGGATACAAAGTCAACATTCAAAAAACAATAGCAATCCTGTATACCAACCAACAAGAAACTCGCCAAGAGAGAAATAATAAAAATATCACCCTTCACAATAACATGTAAAAAAAGTGAAATACTTAGGAATCAACCTAACTAAGAATGTAAAAGACCTATATGCTGAAAATTATACTTCACTAAAAAAGGAGATTGAAGAGGATATTAGAAAATGGAAGGATATTCCTTTCTCTTGGCTAGGAAGAACCAACATTGTGAAAATGGCCATACTCCCAAAACTGTTATACAGATTTAATGCAATCCCAATCAAAATACAATTGACATACCTCACAGATCTAGAGAAAACACTCCTAAAATTCATTTGGATACAGAAGAAACCTAGAATAGTGAAGGAAATTCTGGGTAATAAAGACAAGGCAGGAAGCATCTCAATTCCTGCTTGAAACTGTACTACAAAGCCAGAGATAAAAGCAGCATGGTACTGGCAAAGAAATAGACATGAGGATCAGTGGAACAGATTAGAAGATGAAAATATAAGTACAAAGACACTCAGCTACCTGATATTTGACAAAGGGGCTAAACATGTTCACTGAAAGAAGGATAGCCTCTTTAATAAATGGTGTTAAAAAAAATTGGCTCACCACATGCCAAAGACTAAAACTAGACTGATACCTATCACCATGCACAAAACTAAAGTCAAAATGCATCAAAGATCTAAACATTAAACCATAATTACTAAATCCACTGGAAGATAAGGTAGATGGAAGTCTTGGAGACATAGGGGTAGGCAGAGAATTTATGAACAAAACACAAACTGCATGGGAAACACTTCAGAGAATCAACAAATGGGATCTCATATTATTGAAAGGTTTCTGCACTTCAAAAGAAATCACCAACAGAATGAAAAGAAAATCCAAAGAGCGGGAAAGAATTTTAGCCAGCAACCCCTCAGACAAAGGACTTATATCAAGAACATATAAAGAATTGAAAAAACATCAAGCCGCCCAAATTCAAAGACCCTCTCCAAAAATGGGCATCTGAGATGAGCACACAGTTCTCAGAGGAAGATATACAAATGGAAAATAAATACATGAAGAAATGTTCACCATCGCTGGTCATTTGAAAAGTGCAAATTAAAACAACACTGAGATTTCATCTCACTCCAGAAAGAATAGCTGCCATCAAGAAATCAACTGATAACAAATGTTGGTGAGGCTGCAGGGAAAAAGGAACACTGCTCCACTGTTGGTGGGATTGCAGATTGGTGCAACCACTATGGAAAGCAGTATGGAGAATTCTCAGAAGGCTAAGATTGGAAGCTCCATTCAACCCAGCTATTCCTCTCCTGAGTATTTTCCCAGAAAAACTGAAAAGGTCATATCACAGTGATATATGTGCACCCATGTTCATAGCAGCACAATTTGTAATAGCTAAATCTTAGAAACAACCAAGATGCCCATCAACTGCAGAGTAGATGAAAAAGATGTGGTATTTTTATAAAATGGAATATTAGTTAGCTATGAAGTAGAATGATCTTGAGGCCTTCATAGGTAAATGGAGACAACTTGAAACTATTATCATTAGTGAAATAAATAAGAACCATATTTCTAAACATTGCATTGTGTCTCTAGTGTAAAAGGTAATAAGAAATGTAGGAGTAATAAAACCCAAAATGTGTAATTGCTACTGTAAAAAAGAGAGGAAAAGAAAGTACTCTAAAGAATATAACTGCATGTATGTTTAAGTGTGTAAGATGGATGACCATTTTACTATTTTTGTTAGATCGTAGAGCAGAGCTGTTAACAGTCTCATTGTTTGAATGCCTACTTTGCATGTTTCAATTTTGTAACTTGAACAACTATTTCCAAGATGACAGTATGTAATTTATCAAGTAGTGATTTCTTATTGTTTTTTTGTTCGTTTCTTTTTTTTCCTTGGAATTTGATATTGTTGCTACCCTTTTTTCTGGTTTGGTTTTGTTTTGTTTTTCTCTTTAAATAAAATTAAAATTAAATAAAATTCTATTGGAGAAAAATAAAAATGATAAATATATGAAAAGAACAAGTCAAATTATCCCTATTTGCTAATGACACAATCCTTAAAAGTCCCTAAACTCCAGCAGAAGAGTTTTAGACATAAAAAAGCAGGATACAAAACCAATGTATGAAAATCAACAGCTTGTCTATATATCAGTAGGGAACCCATTGACAATTCCTGAGATTCATATATGGAAGTAAAAGACCCAGAATAACCAAAGCAATCCTAAGCACAAAGAGCAATGCTGGAGATTTTACAATATCCGGGTCACATTATACCTCAGCTTGTCTTGACACCATCATTTACCAGGAATGTGATATTTAAGCTCATCTGTTACTCTCTTTTAGTCTCATTTTACCCACTCTGAGAAATAATAATTATGATAATTGGGCCTATCAGTTTATGGTGAGGATTGAGAGAACATCTGTTAAATACCTGCCTCCTAGTTATAGCCTCTATTATTATTTTCCTTCTACCTAGTCAATACTGACATAGTATAGAAAAATGTCTCAGAAGCACCAAATCATCACCAAAAAAAGTCACTTGTATTATTTTCTTTATGTTAACATCAAAGTAATAAAAAGATTCTCCCAAGAATCAGTAACATTTGTGGTATAGTTTTGTTTTAAGGAAACTGAGTTAAGCAGTGCCTGGTAATAAGAAAGTTTACCCTAGCTTTATTGACTAGCACTTATTTCTCAATTTCATTAGAAAATTGAATGACATAATCCAGATCAGAAGATTACAAAGACATGGAATGCCTACTCTATGCCATTCATTGATAAAATCGTAGATTTATAGATATGTTTGGCAGAAAAGAAAGTTCAATTCATTAAGACATCATCAACTCAAATACGTTTGTGCTCACTCATACCTATGTCTAAACTCCATTTCTTTAAGTTCAATTATTCTTCAAGGCTCATGCCACACTAGCTGCCTTTGCGAAGCTTTTCCTGATCCTGTCAACTCAGGGCGCCATCTTCCTTTAGTTCCCATAAGACCGTTTTTGCATCCCTATTATCAGTCTGTGCTTTGAGTCCATTTCTTCTGTTCTTGTCTTGACTCTCCCACACCCCCATAGCTGAGAGTTCCTCACTGAGCTGCTTCCATTTGAGTAATTGTTGCTCCTTGAGAGCAGGAAGTGGTTGTGCTCCTGTTATCTACTGCAGTACTCAGCGTAACATTCTTCACACAGTGAACGCATCATCCTTAATGTTTGAATTAAACTAAATTAAATTAAAATGAGTCGTTTTAAATAAAAATATCTCCTGTGTGGAGAATTTATTGTTCTGCTAATAAGTTTCTATGTCATTAAACTTCATCATAGGTTAGAAATAAACCTACAACTCTATAATATTCATTACAGTTAGGAGATGAAATGGCTGAATGAATTATTAATAAAACATTTCAAGGGACCATTTTTTCCCAGAAGTTCCAAGGATATGTGTTTTAGATCTTATATTTCTCCTGTTTGGTAACTCCAGATGAAATAATAGTTGTGCAAATGTTTATAAAATGTAAATCATTATGCAAATGCATTTTTAAAATATTTAATAGAAAAGAAGTATCATTTTCTTGGCTTGGAACCTTAAACAGAAAAATTTCACTGCTGAGGCTAAAAAGATAAAATCTACTTTTGCATTTACCCAATTTGAAAGAGTCCTGACAGATTCATGATGCATTAACAAAAAATATTTTGTAACCACTTTTTGTAACAAAGGTAAACTTTACCTTTTAATATCTGGAAAGAGCATGTAAGTATTTTCACTTTGTAAATTGTTTTTGCTTCCCTAAGGTGATAACTATGAGATCAGTAATAGATACACAGTCACCTGGCTTGAGAATTATACTAACTCAAACAAATGAGCAACTATATCTAGTGTCAGTTCTTGGTTGTTCATATTAGCATATCCTGTGAAGACGGCTTATTTCATAAATCTCACCTAAAATACTATGGGATAGCATTCAAATATTCCAGAAAGATAGCACGAACAAAATAGGCTTTCGAAATGTTCCTACATGTTTTTAGTTTTTCCATTTTCAGTTAACCTGTCCCAAGCAGTTTCTTTCCCAAATCCTCTGTAGTGGCATTTGAATTTCTAAGCTAATATTCTCCACCACAATCCAACCTAAATATTCTAAGATAAGAAAAGATGAGCAGTAAATATTTCCCCAGTAGAAATGCTTGCTGACAACTGACTACACAAGAGAGGTGGGAAACGGAACTGGGGAAACCTTCCAGACCTTTCTTAAAAATTAACTATTGCCACTTCCAATTCTCCGTTTGTTTATCAGTCTGGAAATAACTAGCTACTGACTTCAGCAAAATGTTTCCCAATTACAGCAACAAGTGGTGAGCCATATTTTCCATGAAAGTTTTGTGGAATTATTTCATAGCATCTAGTGTCATCTTACACTCCATATTATATCAGTACTTTATACCGATTGTGAATTTTAAAGGTGTTCTTTAGACTTTCCTCTGTGGTTTCCTTATGTTTGCTTCACACCCTTACTTCTGGTATAGTTACAGAACCCAGGGCAGAGCTCACATTGGCAAACATAATCAATTCTTCCAAAAGCACTAAAGACCTTTCCAAAAGCATATAATTTTAGTTGCTTCAGTCTAATGATAAAGAATACTTTTTTATAATGTGTTTGCATTAACATTTTCTCAAAAAAACTTATAATTTATTTTACTCCAGAAAGGCATTAAGTTGTTTCTGCATTCAAACAACTGTTAATGCATTAGTTCAGTATATCCCAAACTTATGCTATTTCATTTACTAAATCATTCACCTTGGTTTATGTTACTCCCAAAGTGTAAATTTCATTTGTGCATCTGTATAATATATTCTTTAATAAAAATCTTTTTAATAACCAAGTAATTAGGAGAACTCAAGAGTCTCCATTGGGTTTTTATTTGATATAAAAGCAAAATCGTGGCTCTGAAAGGTTGAATAACTAAATTCTGTATTTACCTGTTTAGTTACTTGCCTTCCTAAGCTCTCTAGACTTTATACTTGTAATTAGCTTTCCTAGGATCCCAGGGGTGCACAGATGCATTCTCTGCTAATGCATCCTCTCCTATTTCAATAAAAGAAAACATACTAAGAGATGTATTTTTCAATGTGGCCAATTATGCTTTGTTGCCTACATCTTTATTTAGAAAGACCTAAAAGTGTTTCTCACTTGAACTTAAGCCCAGTATCTTTTTTGAACCTGTGAAAACCATGATAAACAGACTAAGGGGATAAGAAAATTTGACACTGAGATTGGACAAATGAGTAAATTGTTGATGCATAGATCTAGGTTGGTCATTGTGGAGAGGTTATAGGAAGTAAGTTGTAAACCAGGATGAATCATGTGGTACTGGGTTATGATTAGAAATATCAGTATAAATTCATGTTTGACTTTAAAAAGATACAGATGGATGCAGAGATGATTCTGTGTATGTGTGAACATATAGATTATGGAATAAGCATCTATTTTCCAGCTCTACCCATTGAGATAGCCTGGAAGCAAGGACATCCCAGAAGCAGGAAGTGTATTCAGTGCCCAGATCTTGATTTCTAATACTATTCTCCAGTATAAGGAACCAGGGCACCTTGGTTCTAAGGCTGACCAGGAAACAGGCAAGGGTGATTCTGAAGCATCCTACAGTGCTAGAAGTGAGGAAGTGCTCAGCAATTAAAATGATGGGGATACATCAAAGTGACACATGAATCAACCTAAAGTCAAACCCAAAGGCTAAAACTGAAATTGTTTGTGTAAAAAATAATGCAATAATCTATTCTGTGATAAATAAACCAGTAGACAGGGTCTACTCCTGATCATCTATACTGATTATCAATCAGTGAACAGTTACAGTGAAAGAAACCGTTTTGACTATTCTTTTTTTAAATTTTTTTTTATTTTAAAGAGGGTAAAATTAAACACAACAAAACAGAACACAAGAAAGCAATGCAAGAGACATAAATTTAAATCTCTAAATTCACACTTGTATGTTACAAATTCAAATGTCTACCAAGTGCAAGTAGTATCCAGAAAACGAAATCAAGGAAAATAGGGTCAGATTTAGAAGGGCTCTGTCTAAAAGTAATAGCAATCACTTACCAATTGACTGCTGTCTTAGGTAAATATAGATGAAACATTAGTGAATTTTTTTAAAAAACTAAAAGCTTGATTTTTGTGAAGTTTTAAAAAATCTTAGCTGCCAGTAAACAATTTTTTAAAATTCCAAATTAAATGCATTCATGGTATAAATTTAGACTCAATAGCATTAATTTGTAAGTTCTGACCTAAATATACTATTGTAACTCTGAGTTTTTGCTGTTGTTGTTGGACTTTTTTCAGGATATTCAGACACACAATTAAAATGTATGCGTCATCAATGTGATGGAAGAATAAAATTTAGGAAATTACTGTGGAATGACTACCTACAAGGCATAGTTATCTCAGGAGAAATAATATCTCAGGACAGAGGTGAAGGGCAAAATTCTGACTTCAAAAATTGGCAGATTTTTAAAGACATTAAAAAATAAAAGAATTCTAGAATCTTACTTTATAATTTTTAAGATAAATATCTAAACTTTCTAAACTGTCAACCCAAGTGAGGGCATGGCCTGTTCTTGAAGAATGGGTGCAAACAGAGGAGAACTGAAAGGTCAATGCTAAATTGAAGGCAACTAGTAAGTTAACATGTAAATACAATGGAGATCTAGGAGCTATCAGCAATCCAAGCTATAGAAAGATGGATCTGAGTTAAAGCAGAAGCTTTAAGAGGTAGTGGTCGTCTCAGAAAATTAAACTTGATCTTCATTACAGAGACCAGTAACCTAAAATAGATTAATATACATCGTGACTACCTTAGCTCATGTCCTCTCCATTGGTTTCTCTGCATTCTTCTGTCTAGCTGCTTTCCCATTACTCTCCTACCACATTTTCTCTCCACTGGTCTATCAAAAGCTTAACCATAGGAATGTCCCATTCATGTGCAAGCCATAAGGTAATTAAATCCACAGAGAATTTAAAAAAAAATAATACTGTCTAAAGATTAGTCTGCTTTTTAATATACCTGTGAATCAGTAAATCTAAATAATGTCAATAATAAATTACTCTTCCCCCCAAAAATATTTTCTTAGTACAAATTCTTTTAAAAATTGCTGTAATTATTATTGAGTTTTAATGTTATACACATTAACTTCAAATTAGTACATTCTGGATTGCACATTATCTAATAAACACCACTACATGGAAATTAATTCAGAGATTTCCCAACTATACAGTCGGTACTCTAGACATGTTTATCTCATGAGTAAATTTGTAATGATTCAAGCACTGTGCAAGCTCAATTCAAGAGCAGTTTGTATCCCAAAGGTATCACACATTCATGTATTTTAGATACAAGCAAAAAGATATTTATAAGCAATGGGGAGAAGTAAATCATCCATGACTTGCAAATTTTTTTGTTGAAAAACTAAAACCTGTTACTGTTGATTTAAAATGAAAATACATTATTTAGTATACTACAATTTAACATATTAGAAAAATTGTGAATTTTCTCTCTTTATAAAAATATTGTCAAGAATAATCTGAGTGGTGTTTTCCTTCATCTTATCCTATCATTTATCTTACACAATGAACATTTTTTCTATGCCCTGACAAATTGTCATAATCCTTCAAAAATTTGAATTATCTTCTAGCATTTTTATCCTTGACATTTTACTTTGCAGTACAGGTTACTAGAAAATTTCTCCAAGAGTGTCCTTAATGTGAATATTTCGTGAATGTCACTTTTTCAAGGACAACTGTATCAACTCATTTATATCAATAAGTTAACGTTCACCAATTCTCTGGTTGCATATCTAAGCATCTCAAATGACAGCACATGTCAGTACTCCCATGGTCAGCTATTTCTTCTGCACCTCTGTCCATGTTAGACTTGAATTTCATTTTCAGCATTATGACTTTTACTTGTTTGCTACACTTTCATTTTTGTAGGCCAATTTCCTCTGGTGATTATATACTTTTGTAAAATGTCATATGGATTATCACTGGGCAACACGGACACAATTACACACTTTACTATCTCTGAATGAGCTGCATGAGAGGTGCACTGATCAATCACAAGCAAATGCTAAAAGAGCGAACCATGACACACACACCAAATACTGATGTAGTGATTTAGGAGTTGAAAAGCTGACTATAAAGTTTGTACTTCATGCAGTTACTCACATTTAATAAGCCAAACTGGTAACTGAAATGTGGGCTCTATTGAAGGATTGCTACTATTTAACTAAACTATAGTAACTAGAGATCCATCCGTGTCCATCAGAACTGTGCAAAGCAAGGACTGTCTGTAGTGTAAATTCACTATGCATGATAACAGCCCAGTGACTGTAAAGATGAATACATGTAACTTGAGTTACTTCCACTTTGTTACTTTATGTGACCACTCAGTGTTTTGATTTGTATTTAATATTTCAACCAGAGACAAGAGGGCAAACTGTGAGGTGTTTAAGTTTATACATAAAATCTTTTATTGAATTTGAATAATGTCTCTAAAATTGAAACTTACTCTTATTTTTAAATTATTGATTTTTTAAAATCATATTTTTATATGGTTACTGAAAATAATTTCATTTTAGCAGAGGTAGGCATTTTTTAAAAATTATTGCATTGTTTGTTGTAGCAAATTCATAATAGTCAAGCTATGGAACCAATCTAGGTGTCCATTAACTGTTAAATGGATAAAGAAAATGTAGTATATATAAATAAAGTAATACTCTTCTAGAATAAAATATGATATTCTATCACTTGCAGCAACATGGATAGAACTGTTGACATTATAAGTGAAATAAGTCAGGCATAGAAAAGCAAATATTGTATGTTCTCACTTACATGCGGAAGCAAAATTTTTGTTGTTATAAAAGTAGAGAGTACAATATTGGTTACCAGAGATGGGGAAGAATATGGAGAAGAGACAAAGGTTAGTAGGTAAAGGGGAGCAGTTACATAGGAGGAAGAATTTCTAAAGCTATACAGCACAGAAGGTAACTATGGTTGACAATTAATGGTACACTAAATAATGGCTAATAGAGAAAATTCAGAATGTTTCCAGCACTCACAAAAACATGAGATGCATAAGGTGACAATTGTGACACTTATTGTGATTGGATTATACAAATACAGTGAAATGTCACACTGTACTCCCACAAATATGTACAATAACTACTTTCCAATTCAAAATAAGTATATTTTTAAGTGATATAATCTGTGCACTAAATATAACAGTCTTGCAACAAGATCTTTCTAAAAGGTAGATATGATCTAATCATCCCCCTAAACAATATTATCATTATCTTATCTATGAGTAATTCTTAACCAGTATCTCCTGTAAAATTTTTAAAAGCACAGATCCCCAGGGTTAAACACACAGATTCCAATGCTGCAGGTCTAGGACAGAAGATAGGAAACTTTTTTTAAAGCCCATAGTGATTCTTATGATACAGATTCACTGGCCCACAAGATTAATTCCCAATTCCTTAGCAAGGAAAGAAGGTTCCTTATGATCTAGCCCTAGGTATCTCTGAAGACTCATCTACTGTTGATTTTGCTCCCCACACTTCATAATTTACAAGTGTTTAGAGATACCAAACTAGCCATGTATCTGTACAGATCATTCCAACTTCCATAGATGACTTTAGTTCCCTATCCCACACCTATGTCCACTTGTAAATCCCTCATTCATGTTTCAGAGTCAGTTCAAGGCTCCTGTTTTTAGGAACTCCTTCTTTTGGGCTCCCCTGGCTCCTTGTCTGTATCCTATAGCAACTGTGTCATCACACTATGATAACTGAGTAGTTTTGTAACAAACTTTTGAAACAGAATTGCATCCATGTATTTTTCATCCATTGTATCAACAGTATTTACTAGGGTTTTTTCTAAGTATATCTGAAAGTAATGCTTTCCACTATAGGTAATAGAAAGCCAGACTGTACAAACTAAAGGTTGTAATTCTCACATATATCTTGAGGGAAGTGATTATTGTTAAATATTTCAACAATTTTCAGGCTTGTTTCTCTGTGACTCTCTTGCATTTGAAGCCTCATGATTGCAAATTAATGACTGAAATTCTGTACATCACACAAAGGAGGAGGAGGGTTGTATTAGTTATAAATAGGCCTTTTAATCAGGAAAGCAAAATTCTCCATAAATCTTCCAACAAATTTCCAGGTTTAGTGCCCTATGGCACTAGGGCAATATGAAATAGAAGACATGCAGTAGACCTGGAATGAGAAGTCCTGGGCTCTTCAGTCAACTTCACCTATAGTAAACCATGAAGATTTGGTAAAGGCACAGGGCTTCTCCAGACCTGCACAATGAGAATGGAATTTGGTCACTTTTGCAGTTCTTTTCATTTCTAACATGCTATCACTTCAACATCAATTCCTTAAGTTTAGATGCTTAAGAGAAGGTTAATTAAATCACATATGCCTATTAGATGTAATATGCCCTCCAGAAGAGATAAGAAATAGCCAATTATATACACATTCTCAAAAGTAGTGTCAGGCCCTGCCAGCTGGGGAAAAACAGGAATAAAGTTATGCAGCCCCATGTGCCAACTGTGGCTCTGCCAGCCAGGGAGAAACAAGACAGAAGTTACACAGCCCCCACCCTCACCCCTGTGTGCCAGCAGCAGCCCTGCCAGCCAGGGAGAAACAGGAAAGAGGCCACATCCCCCACTGTGGGACAGTTGGCATGGGGGTGGAAGAAGAGAACCTCCCCACCCTCACCTAAGAAACCAACTGATTTGGAGGAATACAGGCTGAGATGATAACAACTGAAGTAAAGAAACAACCTAATGCTTGTATTGTTTGACTTTGCAAGCCTAAAGCCTACAGTCTGAGAAACTGTTTAGGGGATAACAATGTGTAATATAGTAACTATTGTGGATTTTCTACTGTCTTATCACTGTTTTGTTTTGTTTCATTTTATTGCTCTGTTTTATTCTCTTTAAAATTAAAAAATTAAAATTCAGTATTGCCAGAAAAATGCTAATTCCAACTCCAACTTTTGAAAAAGTAATAGTAATAATACTAATGATAATAACTACAACCTATTTATGATTAATCATGTCTAATTATTGTTTTAATGTCAGTACTGTCTTATTTAACCTCCACAACGACCCTAGAAAGTAGGTTGCATTATCATTCCAATTTTACAGGTAAAGAAACAAAAGTGTAGAAGGTTTAACTGCTCAATATCACACATAATTAATGACAAATCTACATGCAAACCCACCCATTCAGACTGTGCAGTCTGTCCCCAATTACAGTGAAATCCTATCTTCTTCCTGACCAGGCTGTTCTCACTGAGGAAACTTGAAAACCTCCTGAAGTGAACAGTAACATCTTATCATTACTGGTACCCCATGAACTGAATTACAATTAAGTGTTTCCTCCTGTTGGCAGACACATTCTAGAATTAGGGCAGCACCCATTAGTGTTTAATGGGCTTTGTTAAACTGGCTGGAGTCTGATGACTGCAACTGTGAGGTCCGAGAAAAAGACTGACCTAGCAGGAAGAAATGTGGTCAAGCACCACAGAAAGATACACTGTACAGCAGCTACTGAGAGTCTAGTGGTAAACTAGAAGCATCACTATTGCTTATCAGCACAACTCAAATGTGCAACATGATTGCCTTTCAAATTTAAGTAGAGCATACTAAACTTACTTAATAATGTTTGCTCTGCAGTGCTTTCCAAACTCAGTTGAATAGACACACCTTTTAGTAAAGCCTTTTTGGGATTACTGTCACATGGAACACATTTTGAAAATTATGCTCAACAAACATGGGCCAATAGGATGATAGAACAAAAGACAAGAAGGAAGGCAGGAAGGCAGGGAGGGAGGGAGAGAGGGAGGGCGAGAAGAAGAAATGGACGGTAAGAGGGATAAAACAGTACAATAAAGAGTTGTTAGGTCCCTGTGCTGCTCCAGGCCCTGATGCCTCCAGAGAGCTGTAACACAGTGGAGAATGTAAAGTCTCCTGGTTTGTCACCCCCATCAGGGACAAGACAGAAATGTCTTCATAAAGGCATAAAAATAATTGCTAATCTTAATTGGGTATTTATTACAGGTAAGATGTTATAAGTACTTTACATATCTTAAATTTTAAAGTTCAAGCATCTATATCATTTATAGACACATGACAGATGTAAAATATGCTAGTAACCAAAATAGCTTTAACACTATTTTCTTTAAGTTCAATTAATTGATCGATGAAGGCAATGAAGGTCAATATGGTGATATGTTTAGAAATATTGTACTTAATAAAATGGTTGCAAAAATCCTACCCACAGACAGAAAAAAAGTGTTATTTTTAGTTTTTTTAAAAAATAATGTCAGATTTCAATTCAGAGATAGAACAAATTTTTGACCCCAAATTCCCTAAAATCTGTATGGAGGGAAAAATCTTAATGAGACAAACAAATCTCAGGTTATCAAAAATAAAAAAAGGAAAATATAAGATGGTTCCTTTAAGAAATGAACAGGGTAGGAAGATATGTTCCTAACCAAGAGAAGCAAACTGAAGGAAAGGCTAATATTGTGACCACAAATTAGTTTTAATATATGTAATTAATCAACTTTTGTCACATTCTGCAATACATTGTGAACATTCTGTGTGAGCTCCGTCCTTCAGTGCTTCTTCAAGTTTAAAGGCCTGAGGCTTTCAGAATTTGCGTCATGACATTGGCAAGGCCTTTTTTATACACTAATTAACATGCCAAGCATTTAAAGCCAACAAAAGATACAGTGGTATTAGTTTGCAGTTTTCAAGAACATTTTCACATCTGCTTCAAGCACCTTTTACACCTTGGCCTTGGCTGCTCTGCCTTCGCCTGCTCGCTGCAGGGACTGGCTTCAAGTTCAGTCTAGAGGGTCACCTCCTCTGCCTACTAGGTAGGACCAGTCAGGTGGGAAGTAATGATGTCACCTTATGCAGACTTCCCTTGTACAACCTCTTCTTGTGGAACTTTTTGGTGAAATCATCAGGAAGAGATATATTCACACTTAGTGAGATTGTTACATACTCCTAGGGTCACAGTGGCTGGAGCAAATGTCACAAGTGTCAACATGGATTTTTCTTGGCACTCAGAGTCCCAAAGAAAGCTCACATGGCTGTCACACTGTCCACAAAAGGTCCTGGGGATCTGGACCACTCAGTTCTGTCTTTAAATCAAAACCACTACCAAACTCTTGCCTTTTAAGGCTTACATTCCCAGTGTACCAACACAGAAGACCATACACACTCATGAGCTGCAACTTCTTGTTTAAAGAAATGTTTACAAACAAGATTTCCTGCTGCTCGAGTCTCACTGAGTATGACAAAAAAAATCAGAGGGTCACTGAATAGCTGAGAAGAACACCCTGAGTGAATCCAGGGGGAGACGCCTTATGCACAATTTATTAATATTTCCATTGTACATGTAATTGTGCCCATTAGGAAATATAAGGAAAACAGAAAGAGTAAAAATATCTATCACCTACAATATGGAGGTATTAACATTTTAAGTAGTTTCTTTCCATCTTGAGTCTCCTACCATGTGTGTCATACTATCACACTTCCATAGAAAATTAAAGTAGATAAAATTCTAAGAGAATTTTGGATGAATATTTTTGCTAAGCCACAAAAAGTGCTCTGTCACCTATCTCTGAGAGCTTCTGCTAGATGAGAGGTGCTAGGACTCCCACCTAGGTGGAAACTAAATACGGGCCTCCTGGGCTGCATATTTTTTATTTTCTTTACAGTCAAGCAGGGCAGGCAGAAGGGGTGAGAATGATTATTCAGCAGAAGTGAGATAAACCAGCAGCTGTCTCTCCTGTACTTCTTGAAGAATTCCTTTACCCACCTTGCTGTTCTGCAGCCAGGGTGCCCAGAGTTCACTCAAGGCACTCTCCTCAGCTATTCAGCAGCCCCCTGAAGAACATGCCCAGGGCCTCCCGCTGCCTGCAGCCAGCCGCTAAATTAACCAACACTTTGCCCTATGGAAACAGATCTTCTGAGGCCTCTTGTGTCAAATTAGAAGCCCTGGAAACCTCTGTACAAATGAATTCTTTTTTTTTTTTTTTTTTTTTTTTTGGTACCGGGGATCGAACTCACGACCTCGTGCTTGCTAGGCAGGCGCTTAAGCCACTGAGCTAAATCCCCGGCCTGTACAAATGAATTCTAAAATCCTCTCTTCCTTCACAGCAATCTCACAAAGACTTCTCATGTTATAGAGAGGAAACAGAAACCTTTTTGCTGTCACCAAACTACTCCTAGTGTGACGGCTGCTTTTTCCTCTGAAGAGTAAACTGCGTGAAAAATGAAATTCAGTTTTAACACCAGGTTTAACATGAAGTGGGTTGAAATTCAAAGGACTAATTTAAAACCACACTATGTGAATATGAACAGGCAGAGTATGAAAGGAGAAAGCTACATGATGAGAGACATGCAAAACTAGGTTCAACTCATTGACAATCAAAGGAATGCCAGACAAAATGTAAATGTTTATCTAACTAAAAGAGTTTTGTTTGTTTTTTAATGTATAAGCAGTACTCATGTAGGATGCAGGGGAAACCAGCTAGGAGACTGATAAAAACAAACAGGCATTTGTATTGAATGTGGAACCTGCAAAATCTCTGACCCAGCAATTCTACTTGTGATCCTGAGGATGTAGTTTATAGTATACACGACGATTTGATTCTTCACAGTTGATAAAAGCAAAAACTAGGGAAATATAGTAAAACTTTGTGCTGAAAGTAACATGTTCTGCAAGTATCCCACAAAGTGAGTAAATATTTCTAAAAATTTTAACTTGATGAAGGAGCGATGCTTTGCCATAAGATTAGTACACAGATGACAAATATCACATGATCACAGTCTAGCCAGTGCTGCTCTCTCCTCTCACTGTCTGCAGGATTATGGGTAATCATCTCCTAATAGCAAGAGGTTATGGAGGAAATCTTGTCTGTAGAGGACAAGAAGAAAAAGAGAGATCCTTCACTTCAAATGAGATCAGGGAGATGAGATATGTAAAATGTAAGAAACAGTACTAAGTTTTGTAGAAAAGCACCAGTCAAATTAAGTCTGTAGCAGTGCAGGGAATGAATCTGTTTAACAACAACACAACATCACATTTCTGTTCTCAAAGAGAGGCAAAAGCAAGTGTTACTGGATAGGTTCCTTGTTAAAATTGCATGAAAAGGAAAAGATTCCACTGAGCTAGTAGATAGCAGAGATTCTGTTAGTGATAATTAAAGTCTTCCTACACAACAATCCTCTTCTTTGTCTCCCTCACACCAGCCACAAAGGTTTTCAAAGGTAAGTGCAAGTTAATTTGTTTATTTTTCTTTATATTTTGTATTTTCATTATTTTGTATTATATTACAGAATTGTAATAATTTTTTTATTTTTTTATTTTAAAGAGAATAAAACAAAAGAGGGCAGAACAAAGCATATCAGAACAGAACAACATAAGCAACACAACACTTTACAATAAGACAACCGGACATTAACAGTAGCTGTCAAAATATCTCTTTCTCTGCTATAGTTGAGCATAGTTTCAAATACAATATCAAACATAACACAATAGTATAAAACCATTCAAGAGAATGAAAGAATGACAGGACATTCTGAATAGAATAACTACAATCAATGGCTACTATAATATCTCATTTTGAATAAAAAGATTTGTTTATACTATCACATGTATTAAAATCGCAGTAAGACACAAGATAGAACCGATGGTAATAGCAGAGTAGAAGCATGGTAGGACTTCTAAGGAAGACGATATTAAATCAGCAATGGCTGCCATAAGGCTTTGTTTTCTTCAAAACAGCTTTTCATACCATCATACATAATAAAGTCAAATAAAACAGAATAAAACCATTCCAACTGATGAATGAAAACATTAAAAGGCTTCAAAGCAATGAAATGGGAAATCATGATTACCATAAAATCTTATATACTCTTACCAACTCTCATACTAGGGAGACTATACAGTATTCACACATGTGAGTTTGGTTTATTTCACTTATGAGTATGGTCTCAAGTTGTGTCCATTTACTTATAAATATCTCAATGTGATCATTCTTTATAGCTGAGTAGTACTCCATTGTATAGAAATACCACAACTTTTTTATCCATTCCTCAGTTGATGGGCACTTAGGTTGTTTCAAAGATCTGGCTATTACAAATTGTGCTGCTATAAACATGGGTGCACATATATCACTGTGGTATGATGTTTTCAGATCTTCTGTGAATATTCCTACAAGTGGAATAGCTGTGTCAAGTGGGACTTCCAAACCCAGCTTTTTGAGGGATCTCCAGACTGACCTCCACAGTGGTTGTACCAGTCTACACTCCCACCACTCCCACCAACAGTGCAGAAGAGTTCCTTTTTCCCCACAGCCACTCCAGCACTTGTTATTGGTAGTTTTTTCTACCCTGGCCATTCTTTTTGGGGTGAGAGGGAATCTCAGTGGTGTTTTAATTTGCATGTCTCTCATGACTAATGATGATGAACATTTTTTCATGTATTTATTTGTCATTTGTATTTCTTCATCTGAGAACTTTGTATTCATTTTCTGATGCCCATTTTTGGATTGGGTCTTTGAATTTCGAGGGTCTGATTTTTTAAAATTCTTTATAAGTTCTAGACAGAACTTTGTCTGAGGGACAATCCATTAAGATTTTTTCACAATTTGTGGGTTTAGAATTGTAATTCTTTTTACATGAATATTTTTAGATTGTAGGACAAATCATCTGAATTTCCTTTGTTTCCTATGGGAAAATTTACTTTAATATAGAAGCACTTTGGACTACAAACATGTTTTGAGAACATATTATGTTTGCAAATCAAAGTTTTAATCTGTTCTACAATAAAGTAGTTATTAAATGTGGGATCATCACTAGACAGAATATCCTGTAGCTATTAACAAGTTGCTACAAGAACAAGTTTGCATACATAGAGAAAACCTAGGTACAAATCAACATATAAAACCTCATCTTTGTGAAACAATATATTTGTAGAAACATATGCACCCAGAAAAGGTCTGGAGAGGAAACCACAGTGGTTATCTCAGAGCGGAGTGAGATGGAAACAAGAGCAAGGAAGGGCACAAGGTTAAGACTAAGAGTGGGGTACACTTGCGAGCATATGTTTGCTCTACCATTGTAGCATCTGGAGCAACTTCATACAGACTCCTCATCTGCACAAAGGAGATAATGTTCCTCTTCAGACTTTTGTAAAGGATTAGGTGAGACGTTGTTAACATGATACCCAGCCTACTACCTGGTACAAATAAATTCTACCTGACAGATTGGTAAATTTTTTTATTTGTTAATTGTTGATTTCTACCATGATCACTTTTGAAATTACTTTTATAATAAAATCACTTCAAATGTAAGTAATGTAAACAATTCTAATATACAATCATGCATCACATACAAACAAGAGACATGCTGAGAAGCAAGTCACTGGATGACTCTTGTCACCTCTCAAAGATCATCATGCGTTCTTATACAGAGTGAAACAGTTACAACATCGTGAAGTGAGGCAATCTTCAGGATCACTTCCTGTTCTTCAGTCCTTCATTGATGGAAACCACACTGTGCAGCACATAATGGTACATGCATATGTAGGTAATTAGAATGGTGGTATATTGATGCCTACACTTTAAGATGGATCGAAAGTGTTCACAATATGTTAAATGCATATACTGTTACTCAAAATGTGTATTACCATTGTGTATTGCAAATGTACATTATTTTTAAAATGCATTAAAAATAAGATGAATTGATCATGAGCATATAGGTACTCACTATAAAATTCTTCAAATTTTATTATATGCTTGAAAATATTTATAATAAAATGTTGGAGAAAAGTTTATCTTTTTGTGCCTGTAAATCACAAGTAAATTCTCTATAAAGGTAACAATAGATTCAAGAACAGTTTCTTTACATATTTGATTCTCATTATTGCTCAAAATTTCAAAAGACTTCCTGGCAAGAGACAAAATACTTCATTTAACATGTTTTATTTTTAAATTAAATTAAAATATAACTGAGTGCCTGTGTATCCCATACCAGCTGGAGTTTTATTATCAACTCTTCATCCAGGTTCCAAGACTAGTCACTGCAGCACCTGCCTTTTAAAAGGTAATTGGATCAGAGGGCTTTAGCTTCATCAGTAGATTAATCATCTGATGAGATCATAATTTGATGCCATTATTGGAAAGTGATGAAAACTTAGGGGCCTACTGGGTGATATGTGTGTGGCTTTGAGGACTCCCTCACATCTAAGGCCTCTCTCTCTCTCTCTCACTCTCTCTCTCTCTCTCTCTCTCTCTCTCTCATTCTCTCTCTCTCTCCTTCCTTGCTGCAATGAAGTGATCAACTTCCCTCTGCCATACCTTTCTGTCACCGTGAGCTTCTGCATTGCCACAGCAATGGAACCAGCTGACCATGGGTGGAAATGTCTGAAACCCTGAGCAAAAATAAACTTTCCTTTTTAAAACTGTTATTCTCAGAGAGTTTGTTGCAGTGATGGAAATCTGACTCATATGGCCACAATTCACAGCTGAGATCATTTTCTGGACACCACTATAAGCCCAAGGTAAAGATGAAAATCTAAGATTCATGTCTCTGAATATACCTGACCACAACTGATATTCATATTTCTACACAGAACGTGATGTAAGCAAAGTAAAACAGTAAAAAACTGTATCTCTATAATTTGAGTAGTGTGTTATATGAGTCAGCTTTCCATTTTGGGGACAAAATACCTGGCATAGACAACTTAAAAGAGAAAGTTTTATTCTGGCTCAAAAATTCAGACTATGGTCACTTTGCTCTGTTGCTTCTGGACTTGTGGTGAGGCAGAGCCATCATGGTGTACATCATTTGGTGGGAAAGATCTGCTCCCTTGAGAACAGCAGGAAGGAGTAAGTGCTGGCTGGCAGCCAGGAAAGAGTGAGAACATGCGCTGCTGAATTGTTCCTCTTTCTTCTTCTAGCCCACCCAGACACAGCCTACTGGCTGCTATCATGCACCAGAGCAGGTCTCTCTTCTCAGTTTGTTGTGCTACATGCCAATCATCTCCCAGAAGTGTACCTTACAAACCTCCTGGGTATCTCTCAATCCAAACAAACTAACAATCAAGATTCACCATCAGGAATTACATATACCCCCAGAAGTGGAATGAATCCTATTCAAAATGTCCAAGTCTCATTAATGCTTTGAAAATGACCTCTTCATTATTTTCCCTGATTACTCTTTATGAAACTCCTATTGGTAAGGATACTGAGTATAGTTAGATTAAGCCTCTAATTGTCTTAATTTTTCTCCCTTAGTGTCCATTCCTTTATTAATGACTTCTTCTTTCTGGGTACTTTTCTTAACTTATTCTTCCAAACCTTGAAGAATATGTTAAATTGTAACTACAATTTTTAAATTTTAAGAGCTCTTTGTTCTGAATAGACTTGTTTTATTGCTTTACTTCATTCTATTTCACTAAAGATACTAACTGAAAATAATTTGAAGTCTTTTTTTTTTCAATTGTCTGCATTATCTGTTACCTACGCATTTATTTTACTTGGTAATATTTTAACTCAATCATGTCTACCTTTCATTCTGAAGGCTTTACTTATTTAGGCAGTGCACCAAAATGCTGATTCCTAGCCCTGTTATATAGATAGGTGCTTTAGTCCATTTTGTACTTCTACAACAGAAAAATAGAAATTTATCTTTTTACTATTGCAGTGGCTGAGAAAGCCAAGATCAAAGTGTTGGCATCTAGTATGGGCCATCTCACTCTTTTCTCACATGGAAGGTGAAAGAGCAAAAAAGAACAAATTCTCCTCAAGGCCTCTTATAGGGGCACTAATAACACCCAAAATGCGGAAGTCCTCATGACTTAATCACCTCTTAAAGGTCCCACTTCTGTAATATTATCACATTAGCTGTTATGGTTTATATTTAGATGTGTCCTCTCCAACCCTGTGAAATCTCATGTGCTCAGAGGTGGAGGCCTTCTGGAAGCTGATTAGATTATGAGGGTGCTACACCTACTTTGCTGTTGGGAGGTGGAGCCTGGTTGGAAAAGGGAGGTCCCTGGGGACATGACCTGGATGAGTGTATCTCCCTCCCTGACTCCTCCTTTTGCTCTCTGATTTTTGGATACCATAATATGAGCAGCTTTTCCTCCCCTGTCATCCTTTGCCATGCCTTCCTGCCTTGGAGCCAGCCAACTGCACTGAAAACATAAATCAAAATAAATCGCTTCTCCTTTCAATTGCAGGTATCAAGGACTATGTCAAAAGATAAGATATTAAGACATTAGCAGTAACTGAATTTTAGAGGGAAAGCATACAAACTCCACCAGAAGCCTTTGAAAACTAATGAATCTCACTGTAGAATATCAGGTGGGGATAGCTCTTTTATTTGTAGGACTTTATTTGTAGGTCTAATCAGTTCCAGAGTTTCCTAGAAGAAGAACCTTGCAATCTCCTCCTGGGTATAAGAGGCTAGCTGCTATTATGTTCAACTTATCTGATGGAAAGGCTCTTTATGAGCTATGAAGAGTTTCTTCTATTTCCCTCTTTTGATGCAGCACCAAATCACTGCTTGTCTCTCTGCTTCATATCTACAACTTTATAAGCTGTTTCTACAATTTCTTCCAAGAATTAGATGTCTTAACTCCTAGTACACAGGAGGGAAAGTTATCTAATTTCTCAGAATGAAGGTGAGGGTTGGGGTCCAATTGCTCCTTAAACAAATAGTTCTCTTGTTTTTCAGCCTCTTGACTCTCTTCTATGCAACACGGTGCCTACTGTTTCCAATTTCTAAGAATTCCTGGAATTTGACCAGATAACCTCCCCCACGTCATATAAACACTTTTAAATTTGACCTACTTTGATCTGCAAAATGGCTTGATATTCATTCACCCACTTTCCATTTTCCTGTGTTACAGACTGTAGTTTCAGATGCTTCCTGGCTTGATCAAAGATGAAAGTGTGCACCTGTAATTTTGGCACGGTTATTATTCTTGTTTTGTGGTGGCTTCTGAAAGGATAACTTGCAGAGAGCATTTGTTTCACATCCCATCTCATAACTGATAGAGCATCTTCTAACTACAAGATAGATTCTTGTTTGTTTTCCTAAATGAAGATAGAAATTGATTCTCTTCTAATTGGAGACAGTCTGTTGTATTTATATTTCTTCATGTTCTCAGCATGATTTCTCACCTAAATGATTTATTACCTTCTTTTATTCCATACAAAGTCCGAAAAGTTAAATCAGAAAACATTGTTTTCTTTCTCTCTCTCTCTAACAGTTCCTCTGACACTTTGGGCTATGTATACTAATTCCATTAGATCAGAGAGAGAGACACACACAGATAAAATACGATGCTCAAAATGTTGAAGAGGATTGTTCCATGAGAAGCTAACATCTGCATGTAAGGCTATGGGATTTGAATCAAGGTTTTCTTTTTCAAATACTAACAGCACAGAGGAAAATAATGAGGAGATGGATAGCAAACTTTACAGAGTTTATTTCTTCACAATATCTTCTGTGTTCTAAGAATAAAAGCATACAGTTCTCTCCTGGGGTAACATAAGCCTCTGTTTGATGTGAATAACTCTCAAACAGGCCCTGCCACCACTATCTTATTAGCTGGACTCATGCTTGCATCTATTCTCATTTGCCTCCTGTTTTTCTGAACCACCTCTCAATCTTCATCAGAGAAGTTCCCCCACACACTGCAAGCACTGGTCAGAGGAACAATTGGGCCACTAAACTGACTGAGTCTGTAAGAATCTTACTTTCCCAGGCCAGTCTTTGGAGGTTGGTAGAAGAAGTTTCGCACATGACAAAATCAGACCCACCTGATCCATTTAATGTGCAAGAGCAAGGATCTTCAAGGGAAGGGGAGCACACTTTTGTAGTGCTGGCAGCTTCAGCATGCACAGGCTTCCAGGGGAGCAGTAGTATCAGTAACATGCACAGCTCTCTCTTAGCAGGGTCCACTGTGACAACCTAGGTACAGCCTCTAGTATTCTGCGGCTGTGGTGACAGAAGTCTCTATGGAGCCACTGAGTCAGGGTCAGTCTTCCAGACTTCTGGTATTTATAACCTATCCTACTTTTAATAGTGCCTCTTTTTGCTTAAATTGTTTGAAACTAAAATCCTGACTGATACATTAGGTTTATTTTTTGATTACTGAAATAAATGAGAACTGCAGGTCCAAATGTTGACTTCTGAAATGATAACAAATACTACATGTGAGAAGAATGTCTAGCTATTCTAACATTATAGGTAAACATTGTTTGGTATCCTGAAGGTTTTTTTTTTTTTCATTTGAACAATATGATCCTGTGTTTTTAGATCCTGTTCTCCCAAAAAACCTGCTATATTCTTTTAATCTGGCAGAGAATAAGACTGAAGGTTTTTTGTGCACCACAATAGAACCTGGGACATCTGAGTCCCCAAATGAGCAATCCAGCTATCCTAATTTGTCATCATTACTACCTAATGCCATTCTTTATACACCAGTGTTTTTAAGGAGCTCCTCTGGGCCTATACACCTGCATTTAAACTGTGTATTCAGGCCCAAGAAAGAGATAAAGCACAGAGGAAGTTAATAGCTGCAACAAGCACATGTGAGCAATCTTTTAATTAAACAAAGCTCGTGAGTGCCTGTGTCCTTTTTATTTTTTAATAGGTGTCTCCAGGTGGTGGCTTTAAGTGTCATTATTATAAATAAAGCTAGTTTAAGCTTTGGATAACCGGAGGTAAATTCTCGAGATAATTTTATTTTCTACTCAGGATTTAAATAAGCATCTTTAAAAAAAGAGAAGCAAGGGAGAAATCTTTGTAGTGACTTTATAGCAGAGTTACAGTGACTTTGTAGAAGAAATAGGAGAAATTACTTTAAAAGTTACTTTGTAGGAGAAATTCTAAGAAAAATATTTCCAACTCAGTATCATACAACAAATGCTTCTGAAGGCTGATGTCATAATATCACATCAGGTGCTGAAGATTACATAAACAGAACTTTAATCTCATCTTTACCTCAAATTGATAATATACATGAGAAGTAGAAAAAGTGGAAGAAGTATCCAAGTATCATAAAAAGTACAATATGATAAACCAAAGACGTAGCAGGAATATTTTTCATTTGGTTCTCATTACCTCTGTTTTGTTCCCAATTTTGCTGTCTTATTACCCTTTACACACAAAAATGAATGTGCTCAAAATCACACTGTTATTTTCTTAACTTAAAGGGTTGACAATAGGTATGAAATCCCCCAACTGTCAAAGATAAGATCTGGACACTTGAAAGAGAAAGCTGTTTTCTCAGAAATCTCAAAGATGGGCTTTGAAATATCAACTCACCAAACATAAAAGACTGAACTGTAGAATTCTAAGTATAAACATAGAGTAGGGAGATGTAACATAGGAAAAATGGGTAGAGATTTGAGATAAACCCATGCTAAACTGGAATAGGAGGCTTAGAAAAGGAGAGAAGAGCCAGCGAGTTGACATGATTTTGTCTTGGGTGGCTCTGGGACTAAAAACCTTTGCAGGGTGTAAGGGACTGAAAATGAAACCTAGGTAAGATGAGAATGCAGAGTGCAGGAGGCTGGAGTATCATTTCCTTTCAGAAACTCTTGGAGGGGATCACTTTGTAAGTGAATGGAGCAACCTGGGTTGTAGCAGGATAGAACTGTTTAGACTGAGAGTATCTTAGATCCTTAAGTGAAACCATTTCAGAAATTACTTGGTAGTCCTTTCAGAGCAGCAAGGCAGACAACAGAAAATGAATAGCATCAGTGTGTGTATTAATTAGCTGTTCTCATTTCTGGGAAAATATTTGACAGTCACAATTGAAGAGAGGAGGGATTTATTTTGACTCACTATTTCAGAGGTTTAAGTACATTGTTGACCTGGCTTAAGCAGAAACATGGCAAACGGACAGGGGGAGCACAGCTGCTCACGTCATAGAAGCTAGGAAGTGGAGACCAGGGAAGAGCCAGAGATGAAGAGGCCAGGGACCATACATATTTCCCAAGGTCACATTCCTGTGACCCACTTCAACCAGCTAGGCCCCACTTCCTAAAAACCCACTGAGATATGAACTCATTAATGTGGTGAGTGCTCTCACAATCTAAACATCTTTTCAGGAGTGTTCTTAATTCAGTCAAATTCACAATTAAAATTAACCTCACCATGTGTAAAGAGTTCTCAGCTTACTGGGAAAATGCTGTGTGAAGCAGAACCTAGGCTCTGAGGCAAACAGTTCAAACCAGGAGATGGTGGGGGAAATGGAAGGAGAAGAACCTGTGAGCTTCAACTGACAGATTTTAAGTCCTAATTTCACTAGTGACTGGCCAAACTGGAAGTTGCAAGATGAAAAGTTTGCAAGATCAAAGAGGGATCAACCAAATATGGCATATTTTTACTGCTTATAAAGTGAAATTGGGAAATTTTGACAAATAGAAATTAATTAGGCATTCCAGATGGCAAAAAGAGGTTAAGGTCTAGGAAATGGGAGGAGTTGGGAAATCTTAAGGAAATAATTGATGGTCCAGTTTGGCTAGAATCTAAGGACATCTTGTAAAACTCTACAGATGCTTTGCCAGAGCCTTATGTTTTGTTCACAAGTGATGGCAAAAAACTTGTAAACATCTACGATATAAAGCATAAACTAGCACTTAACTGAGCCTGAAGTTAGAATGTCCATCACTTAGAAATCTTGTTGTCTCTCTTCCTGTTCCTTCCAGCAAACACAGTAGGTAGGTTTGCCACCATATGATGATTCTCAGTGTTTTACTACCTTGCTCTATTTCAGATTTAAACTGGAAAAGAACAGAAGAGGTCTTACATCAATATTTTGTCCTTTCTTTAGCTGTCAGGGAAGTTTTCATCATTCTGCCTACTCCTACTCCGTAAAAGGAAACATGGCTAAATATGGAAGATGGTGGTTCAGTGGGACCTGGGCATTTTTATTCTGACAAATCTTCAGACATAATATGAATGCACAATTGACTTCCTGTTCCCTATCATTTTCTTTGCTTCTCATCTCTTCATATAAATTTAGAACAATATCTAATATATATCTGATAGAGCAACAAATATTTTTTCATAAATGAAGAAAATTTCTGGCATTTCTATTCATTTCTGAAACTTGATTTTACAGAAGAATCACCTGGAACTCATTAAAATATAGATTACTGGGCTTCACTCAAGAATTTCTGATTCAGTAGTTCTCAGAGGAGTGCTAAGATTCTGCATACCTAACTACTGCTCGGGTAATCCCAGTGCTAAGGAATCAACCAGTTGAGTTTGAGAACCAGTGGTCTAATTTGAAATGGAAATTTCCTAAATACTTAAACATAACCTGAAACATAATAATGTCTTTGAAAGGTTTACCTACTAGTCTCCCAGAAGCTTTGCAAAAGAGATGTTTGCCTGTTTTATTACATCCATTATGTGTAAGAACAATTTAATAACATACATAATATGCACTGAAAATTGTTGCTGGAAAACATGGAATTTTTACTGAGAATTCCAGAAATCAGAAAGTTCCAAATATAATGTGAATCATCACTTAATGTTCAAAGTTTGATCTTTTGATGATAGAATTATTTTTTTATTTTAAAGAGAGTAAAACCCAAAAAAACAAAACAGAATAAAGCCAATAAAAACAAAGCAGTGAAAGTGGTACAGAACTTTGATGCAGGATAATAGGAAATCAACAATGGCTACCATATTGTTTGGACAATTGAACGCAGATGTCTTGTTCTCTGGGTGAATGATTTGGGGATAAAAATGTGCAGTGTATGTACTATTGTTACCCCTTAATTGACATGCTTTGAAATCTTCTTCTTCTTCTTCTTCTTCTTCTTCTTCCTTTTTATCTTTGAATAAAATGGATTTTTTAAAAAATTAGTAAGGAAAAAAAACTAGGACTAGAGATTCCATTCAACCCAGCTATTCCCCTTCTGGATATCTTCCCAAAAGAATTTAAAAAACATCATATCACAGCAATATATGTGCACCCATGTTTAGCAGCACAATTTGTAATAGCTAGATCTTGGAAACAACCTAAATGCCTATTGACTGAGGAATGGATAAAAAGATGTGTTTTTATACAATAGAGTACTACTCAGCCATAAAGAAGGATGAACTGGAGACTTTTATAGGTAAAAGGACGCAACTTGAGACTATACTTATAAATGAAACAAATCAGACACACATGTAAACATCACATTGTCTTACTAGTGTATGTGTATATAAAAGTAGTTAAGATAGATACTGATTTCTCTGAGTCCATTGAAGAGAAAAACTTATGCTGGTATTGTTCAGAAAAAAAATAAATAAAAATAAAAACAAAACCAATGGCTACCATAATATATCTTATCTTCACAATAGTTGTCCATTGCATCAGACATAGTAAAATCAAATAAAATAAGACAGACTAAAACCAATCAAAACAGAACATTGAATAAAACAAAACAATAAATCAGAACAAAACAAAACAGAGCAAAATTGGATTTCAAAAACAAGACAGAAGGAAATATTCCATATTTTCTATGTTGCATACTGTTATCCTCCTAAAATATGCTCAGACTACTGACCTTAGGCCTGCAGTCAATCAAACAATACAAGTATTTAGTTGTTTTTATATATCAATTACTATCAATTCAGCCTGCCCTCTGAACCAGCAGGTTGCTTACAGTGGAAGGGAGCTTCTTGATTCTCAGCCCACATGGGTCTCAGCCTCATGGGAAGGGTGAACTGGCTTCTCTCTTCCTGGGTCCCACCTGGTTCACACAACCTACCAGAAGGCCAAACTGGCTTCTTGATGTGCTCCTCCCAGACCCAGCATGGCTTCTTGATACAATAATATTTTTAAAAGTCAGAACATTTTTATTATTTTGCCCTAAAATGTCCTCCTTTAATATCACAACAAAGCAAATCTTAGACTACCCCTACTGAAGTAATCAGAATTAGATAAATAGGAGTGCATTTCTGTCCTTTACCTGGGGGATTTTAAGAATCTAGGACCGCTCTCTTATTTTTTCACATTCTTTCAAGTACCCCCTAGAGGGTCATATTTTTTGCTTGTTTTCTAGGCACTTTATAAAAAGACCAGAATTGTTTAATAAAACCTGTAAAACAGCTTTTTAAACATTTAAACACTGATATTAATATTCATATTGTATCATAGCTTTTCCTGAAAAGATTATTCTTGATCTTTCTTAATTTATAGTTCTGATTCTATTAGCTACTTGCAGCATTTAAAATTTTCTTTGACTACTATACATTTTTAAGTGTCTACTTTATAATGGTGGGTATTCTGTTTCCATATGGAGTCACACTACTCAGAAGCTTAGACTTGTTCCTGAGAGCTACCTACAACAGAACCATAATTCCAAGTGTGCTTAATTCAGTATACCTTATGGAGTTCACAAGAGTGATATTTTACTTAAAATGGCATGTCTTTTTCTCTGAGCCAGGCAACCCATGGGGTTCTCAATACAATATCAGACAGAACTCTGAACTACACAGCCCTTCAATTTTATCCACAAGTCTGAACTTTTAATGTAGTTCTACAGTGCACAGAAATGTTGCCCATAAGGGCAGAAAATGTCATTCAGTCTGAAAAAGGGTTTCTTTCTTTTTTAAAAATTTTTTATTTAAAGAGAAGAATAAAGAAAAAAAAACAGAAAGAAGGTAGCAACAATACAGAATTCCGAAGGGGAAAGAAAAAAAAGAAAAAAGAAAAAAAGGAACAACAGCCACAACAAAGAAAAACAAAAACAAAAACACTAAGAAACTGCCACTTGATAAGTTACATACTGTCATCATTGGAAACAGTTGTTCAAGTTACAAAGCCAAAACATACAAAGTACACATTCAAACAATGAGCCTGCCAACGGTTCTGCTCAACATTCCAACAAAAACAGTAATATGGACATCTATCCTACACACTTAAACACACATGCAGCCATATCCTTTAGAGCACTATCCTCTCCTCTCTTTTTCACAGTAGCAATTACACATTTTGGGTTTCATTACTCCTACAGTTTGTATTACTTTTTACACTAGAGAAACAATGTGATATTTATAGATATGATTCTTATTTATTTCACTAATGAGGATAGTCTCAAGTTGTCCCCATTTCCCTATGAAGGCCTCAAGATCATCCTCTTTATAGCTGAGTAATATTCCATTGTATAAAAATACCACATCTTTTTCATCTACTCTGCAGTTGATGGGCATCTTGGTTGTTTCTAAGATTTAGCTATTACAAATTGTGCTGCTATGAACATGGGTGCACATATATCACTGTGATATGACCTTTTCAGTTTCTCTGGGAAAATACCCAGGAGGGGAATAGCTGGGTTCAATGGAACTTCCAATCCTAGTCTTCTGAGAATTCTCCATATTGATTTCCATAGTGGTTGCACCAGTTTATACTCCCACCAACAGTGGAGCAGTGTTCCTTTTTCCCCACAGCCTCACCAACATTTGTTATCAGTTGATTTCTTGATGGCAGCTATTCTTTCTGGCGTGAGATGATGTCTCAATGTTGTTTTAATTTGCATTTCTCGAATGACCAGTGATGGTGAACATTTCTTCATGTATTTGTTTGCCATTTGTATATCTTTATCTGAGAACTGTGTGTTCATCTCAGCTGCCCATTTTTGGAGAGGGTCTTTGAATTTGGGGGGTTGATGTTTTTCAGTTCTTTATATGTTCTTGATATAAGTCCTTTGTCTGAGAGGTTGCTAGTTAACATTCTTTCCCATTCTGTGGGTTTTCTTTTCACTCTGAATGTGATTTCTTTTGAAGTGCAGAAACTTTTCAATAATATGAGATCCCAGTTGTTGATTCTCTGAAGTGTTTCCCATGCAATTTGTGTTTTGTTCATGAATTCTCTGCCTACGCCTATGTCTCCAATATTTCTACCTACCTTATCTTCTAGAAGATTTAGTGTTTCTGTTTTAATATTTAGGTCTTTGATCCATTTAGACTTTAGTTTTTTGCATGGTGATAGGCATGGATATAGTTTCAGTCTTCTGCATGTAAAGAGCCAATTTTTCCAACACCATTTATTAAGGAGGCTATCCTTTGAGGAAGGGTTTCTTAATCTAATCTTTTAAATACAAATCTCACATCAAAAGATTGACATTTATTAAATTTGTCATAACTCCTCCCAGTCCTGAGATATCAGCTTTAGAATTATTTTATTTGCTATATTTTATAAGATATGACAAATTAAGCACTACCACGTGTATCATTTATATTAGTATTACTTTATTATTTTCAATTTCATGTTGTATTTTGCATAACGATTGCTCCCTACTGCCTCAGTGCTCTATGGCTATATATAATTTTGCACATAAAAGAATTTTCCATTTTTCTGTTAGTGAGTTTCTTTGCTGAGATGCAGACAGGCATAGATATCAAAGCTTTTCACAGCATTAGTGAAAGATTGATTAAAATCAATTTTTAAAAATGAAACTCATTATTTTACACATAATTTGGCAGAAATTCTTTTTTTTTTCCACTTTATTTTAAAGAGAATAAGACAAAAGAGGTCAGTACAGAGCAGATTGGAACCGGACAACATAGGCAACACAATACTTAACATTAAGACAACCGGACAGTAACAATAGCTATCACAATATTTCTTTCTCTGCTATAGTTGAGCATAGTTTCAAATACAATAATATCAAACATAACAAAAAAGCATAAAACCATTCAAAAGTGAAAGAATTACAGGGCATTCTGAACTGAATAACAGAGAATGATCAATATCTCATTTTCAATAAAAAATTTTGTTTATATTTTCACATATATTCAAATCCCAAGAAGACACAGTGTGATAGATAGAACCAATGGAAATAGAAGAATAGAAGTTTGGTAGGACTTCTAAGAAGGATGGTATTAAATCTGCAATAGCTGTCATAATGTTTTGTTCTCTTCAAAACAGCTGTTCATACCATCACTCATAATAAAGTCAAACAAAACAGAATAAAACCATTCCAATTGATGAATGAAAACATTGAAAGGCTTCAAAGCTATGAGATGGGAAATCATGATTGCCATAAAATCTTATATGCTCTCACCAACTCTCATACTAGGGAGACTATACAGTATTTATATATGTGAGTTTGGTTTATTTTGCTTATGAGTATGGTCCCAAGTTGTGTTCATTTATTTATAAATATCTCAATGTGATCATTCTTTATAGCTGAGTAATACTCCATTGTATAGAAATACCACAACTTTTTTATCCATTCCTCAGTTGATGGGCACTTAGGTTGTTTCCAAGATCTGGCTATTACAAATTGTGCTGCTATAAACGTGGGTGCACATATATCACTGTGGTATGATGTTTTCAGTTCTTCTGGGAATATACCCAGAAGTGGAATACCTCGGTCAAATGGGGCCTCCAGACCCAGCTTTTTGAGGAATCTCCAGACTGATCTCCACAGTGGTTGCACCAGTCTACACTCCCACCAACAGTGCAGAAGAGTTCCTTTTTCCCCACAGCCTCTCCAGCACTTGTTGTTGGTAGTGTTTTCTATCTTGGACAATCTTTCTGGCGTGAGACGGAATCTCAGTGTGGTTTTAATTTGCATTTCTCTCATGACTAATGATGATGAACATTTTTTCATGTATTTATTTGCCATTCATATTTCTTCACCTGAGAACTGTGTATTCATTTCAGATGCCCATTTTTGGATTGGGTCTTTGAATTTTGAGGGTCTGATTTTTTTTTAATTCTTTATAAGTTCTAGACAGAAGTCCTTTGTCTGAGGGACTCTCCATTAAGATTTTTTCCCAATTTGTGGGTTTTCTTTTCACTCTGCTGGAAACCTCTTTTGATATGCAGAAACTCTTTAATAAGATGTGGTCCCAGTTATTGATTCTGGGAAGTATTTCCTGTGTAGTTTGATTCTTGTTCATGAATTCTCTTCCTACCCCTATATCTTTGAGATTTTTACCCACTTTGTCTTCCAGCAGATTTAGTGTTTCTGTTTTAATATTTAATCTTTGATCCATTTAGATTTTAGTTTAGTACATGGTGATAGGCATGGCTCTAGTTTTAGTCTTCTGCATATGGATAGCCAGTTTTTCCAGTACCATTTGTTAAAGAGACTGTCATTCTTCCAGCGAACATGTTTCGCCCCTTTATCAAAGATAAGGTGGTTGAGTTAGTTTGTGGTTGTGATTGTATCTTCCAATCTATTCCATTGATCTTGAGGTTTGCTTTTATTCCAGTACCATGTTGATTTTATTACTGTAGCTTTGAAGTATAATTTCAAGTCAGGGATTGTGATGCTTCCTGCCTTGCCTTTGTTGCTTAGAATTGCCTTTGCTATTCTAGGTCTCTTCTGGTTCCAGATGAATTTCAGGAGTGATTTCTCTAGATCTATGAGGTATATTAGTGGTACTTTGGGATTGCATTGAATCTGTATAGTAATTTTGGGAGAATGGCCATCTTCACAATGTTTGTTTTTCCTATCCATGAACAGAGGATGACTTTCCATTTTCTGAGGTCCTTTTCGATTTCCTTTATCAGGATATTATAATTTTCACTATTTAGGTCTTTTACCTCTTTCATGAGATTAATTCCTAAGTATTTCAATTTTTTGGATGCTAGTGTAAAGGGTGTGGCTTCTCTTATTTCTCTCTCAGTACTTTTGTTGTTATTGTATAGAAACACTATCGATTTTTGAGTATTGGCTTTGTATCCAGCTACCTTGCTGAATTTATTTATTATATCTAGGAGTCTTTCAATAGAGTTTTGAGGGTCTTCTATGTAAAGTATCATCTCATCTGCAAATAATGATAAATTAACTTTCTCTTTCCCTATCTTTACTCCTTTTATTTCTCTTTCCTGTCCTATTGCTCTGACTAGTATTTCCAGTACTATGTTGAATAGGAGTGGTGACAGGGGACATCCTTGTCTTGTGCCTTATTTTAAGGTAACAGCCTTCAGTTTTTGACCATTTATTAAGATGCTGGCTATTGGTTTGTCATAGATGGCCTTTATCATATTGAAGAAAAGACCTTCTATTCCAATTCTCTCTAAGGTTCTTATCATGAATGAGTGTTGGACCTTATCAAAAGCTTTTTCTGCATCTATAGAGATGATCATGTGGTTCTTACTTTTGGCTCTATTGATATGGTGAATTACATTTTTTGATTTGCATATGTTGAACCATCCCTGCATTCCTGGGATGAATCCCACTTGGTCATGGTGTATAATCTCCTTGATGATTTGCTGCATCCTGTTTGCCAATATTTTATTGAGAATTTTTGCATCTATGTTCATCAGAGAGATTGGCCTATAGTTCTCTTTTTTAGATGGGTCTCTCTCTGGTTTTGGTAGTAGACTAATATTTGCTTCCAGGAATGACTTAGAAAGAATTGCTTCCCTTTTGATTTCATTGAAAAGTTTGAGGAGTGTCGGAATTAATCTTCTTTGTGTTACTTGTAGAATTCTGCAGTGAATCCTTCTGGGCCTGGGCTCTTCTTTGTTGGCAAGGACTTAATTACATTCAATTTCAGTAATAGAAATTGGGTTGTTCAGCAGTTTTACATCTTCCTGATCCAGCTTGGTAGTTCATATGTATCTGGGAATCTGTCTATTTCTTCTGTGTTATCGAACCTATGAGAGTAGAAATTTTCAAAATAGGTGTTGATGATCTTCTGTATTTCCGCTGAGTCTGTAGTAATTTCATCTTTTTCATTCCTTATTGCATGAATTTGAGTTTTTTCTTTCCTTTTTTTAATAAGGTTGGCCAGGGGCTTATCAATTTTATTTATTCTTTCAAAGAACCAACTCTTTGATTCATTGATCCTTTGTACTATTTTCTTAATCTCTATTGCATTAATTTCTAATCTGATCTTTATAATTTCCTCCCTTCTTTGGCTTTGGGCTTGGCTTGTTCTTCTTTTTCTAGATGTTTGAGTTGTAGCATCAGGTTGTTTATTTGTGTTCGTTCTGTCTTCCTGATGTGGGAACCCCATGCAATACATTTTCCTCTCAGGACTGCTTTCATTGCATCCCACAAAATCCAGTAAGTTGTGTTTTTATTTTCATTTGCTTGTAGATATTGTTTAATTTCTTCTTTAATTTTGTCTGTGACCCACTGATTGCTCAAGAGTGTATTACTCATTTTCCATGTGTTTTTGAGGTTTTTGCAGTTGCTTTTATCATTAATTTCTAGTTTCACGGCACTATGATCCGATAACATGCATGGGATAATTTTAATTCTTTTGCACTTACTTAAATATGTTCTGTGGGCTAGGATATGATCTATTTTAGAGAATGTCCCATGTACTGCTGAGAAGAAGGTATATTCTGATGCTGTTGGATGGAACACTCTGTATATGTCTATCAAGTCCATTTGTTCACTGGTGTGATTCAGTTCTGTTATGTCTTTTCTGATTTTCTGTCTGGTTGATCTGTCCCTTTGTGTCAATGGTGTGTTAAAGTCTCCTGTTATAATTGTGTTATTGCTTATTTGATTTTTCATTTCTGTTAATATTTGCTTTATATAGCTGGGTACCCTGGATTTTGGTGCATATATATTTAAGATTGTTATCTCTACCTCTTGAAGTTTTCCCCTAACTAGTATGTAGTGACCTTCTTTATCTCTTTGGATCATTCTTGGTTTGAAATTCACATTGTCTGCAAACAGGATGGCTACTCCTGCTTTTTTTTTGGTTTCCTGTTGCATGAAGTATTGTTTTCCATCCTTTGACTTTCAGTCTATAAGTGTCCTTTTGGGTTAGATGGGTTTCTTGTAGACAGCATATGGTTGGATGTTGTTTCTTGATCCATTCTGCCAGTCTGTTTCTTTTGATTGGTGAGTTGAGGCCATTTACATTTATGGTTATAACTGTTATATATTGGTTTATTGTTGACATGTTATCTTTCTGCTGTTGTATCATTAGCTTTCCATTCTACTTAATTGTCTGCCTTGCTTGGTGGTTTTATCCCATGTATATCTAGAATGTCTTTCAGTATACTTTGTATGATTGGTTTGGTGTTCATGAAATTTTTGAGCTGTTCTTTGTCATGGAAGTGTCCTATTTCTCCATCCATTTTGAAGGACAGTTTTGCCAGGTATGTCAATCTGGGTTGGAAGTGGTTTTTCTTTAGGATCTGAAATACTTCACTGCATGCTCTTCTTGACTTCATTGTTTGTGTTGAGAAGTCTGCTGTGATTCTGATAGGTTTTCCTTTATAGGTGATCTGTCTTTTCTCTAACAGCTTTTAGTATTCTGTTTTTATGGTGGATTTCCAGGATGGTGATTATTATGTGTCTGGGTGTAGTTTTATTTTAGTTATGGCTGTTTGGAGTTCTATATGCTTCACTTATCCAAATGTCAGTTTCTCTTCTCAGGTTTGGGAAGTTTTCAGCTATTACTTCTGTAAATATCCTCTTGATATCATTTGGGCTGTCCCCTTCTTTTTCATTTATCCCTATTAATCTTATGTTATTTTTCTTTGCATCGTCTTGCAGCTGTTGAATTGTTATTTCCTGATTCTTTGTTATTTTTAAGAGATCTTTCCTTTCCTGTTCACTGGCTGCAATCTTATCTTCGAGGTCTGAAATTCTATCTTCACTTTCGTTGAGGCGGTTTTGGCAGCTTTCAATTGCATGTTTGATTTCCTGTATATCTCTTTGAATGTGCTTTATGTATTCTGTTTCTTTCTTATAGTGTTCATTCAGGGATTCTATCTGTTTGGTTTGTTCCTCTAATTTTTTAGCTATGTTTTCACTAGATGTGTTCACTATTTCTTTCACTATTTTTATCATTTCTTCTTTTACCTGGGCAAGTACTTCTGATTTGAATTTCTCAATAGCTTCCCCTAATTGCATCTTTGTTTCATTTGATATCATTTCAGACATTTCAGGTGTATGGCTTCTTTTTTCTTCTATGTACATGGCTCCTAAGCTTTCTTGGGGTGGGCTGGAGTTTTGAGCCTGCCTTTTGGTCTTTCCTTTTGTCATTTTTCTATATTTCCTTGCTTTGAGCGGTGTTCCAAAGCTTCCTCTGGATGTGTGGCTAGTTACCTCCTGCACCCTCAGTTCCTGGGGCAGCACTGGCTCATCCACAGGCTCTTGGCTCCCTAAATTGAAATGTAGAAGCTAGGCCTCATAAACTGGGGCCCGCGGAATCTTGGGCCGCAGTCCCGTGACCAAGGGGGTAAGTATGATCTCAACCACCAGGAGTGCTGGTTTCAAGCTCTCACTTGGCCAGCCCACACCGGGCTGTAAGGCCCCAGCTCAGCCTCTGCCTCCCAAACTGAGAGAATGTCACTGGGCATGCTGCACTAAGGTGGTGGAGCTTTCTGGACTCGGTCCAGTGTACCCGGTAGCTAGCCAGAAACTCAATTGCCCGGAGCCCAGGTCACCAGCTCTCCACAAGCCCACCTTGGGGCGGCAGGACTCACCTCACAAGGTCCTAACTCCCCTCTGCAGTCTCTTGGCTACCTAAATTGTAAGGTGGATGCTGGGCCTGGGGAACTGGAGGCCATGGAAACTCGGGCTGCAGTCCTTTGTCCTAGGCAGCGGGAAAGATCTCCCAGGCAGTTAGTCCCCCAGCTCGACCTCTGCCTCCCTAACTCAGAGAAGGTTGCTGGACATGCTGTACTAAGGTGGTATAACTTTCAGGACTAGGTTCAGTGTACCAGTAGCTAGCCAGAAGCTCAATTGCCAATTTGGTAGAAATTCTCAACTTTGCTCTTGAGTAAATGGAGGCTAAAAGAAGTTAAACAGGAGAGGGAATAGGACAGAATTTGGTGTTAAGAGTAGAAATCATCAGAACAGATGAGAGTCAAAATACATGTTATGGATTTTATCTGGATGTCCCCCTAAAGCCTCATATGCTGACAGAGGTGGCTTTTGTCAGGTAATTGGATCATGGGAACATAATAGTCATCAGTGGGTTAGTCCATTGATTAGTTTATAGCTAAATGTGACATTGGGAGGTGAAGTCTGGTAGGAGGAGATGGATTATGAGAGTATGACCAGCAAAGGTTTATCTCTTACCTGCTCTTTCTTTACCCTCTCTCTGTTTCCTAGTCTCCATACCATACGCAAGCTTCCTCTGCTATGCCACCCTACCTTGGAGCCAGCTGATTACTGATTCAAACTTTCACAAACTGTGAGCTAAAATAAACCATTTCTTCTTTAACTTGTGGATGTGTATATTGTGTTTCAGCAATGAGAAAAGTAACTAAGAAAATACATAAAGAATATGTTGGTGAGGAAGTAGCAAAAACAAGAATGATAAATCAGAGTTGCAAGTTTTGGAAGCAAGAATAGAGGACAAGTAGAAGAGCCTCGAAAGTAAGGGTACTAGGTAACCTGGGGGCAAAGAAACAGAGGCAAAGATGAGACTGGCAGAGATATGTAGAAGGCAAGTAATCCTCAAACAAGAGTGAGAGTTAGAACCAGCAGCCAAGGATATGACTGTAAAACTAATGCAGATGCAAAGGAATGAGATGAAAGCAAAATAGGTAATACAGTTTCACTATTCTAATGAGCCTTAATTAGGTATTTTGGTTGAAAACTTCCCATGACAGAACACAACACCCTCCAGAGCAACTTTAAAGAAACTACCACTATGCACATTGGCTATTAACTGATTACACAGCTTTCAATTTCTTTAGTCCATTGTTTTCTATTCTATGGGCAAATGGTCTGATATATTAATCTTAATTCACCAAAAAATGGAAGAAATCCCAAAAAAACCTATGAACTATATTTCTGTTACTACCATTCTAGCTGCAAATCTCTTCATATAATTATCTGTTATTTTTTGTTGCTGTAACAAAATACCTGAGAATCACAAGTTAAAGGAGGAAAGGTTTATTTTAGCTCACAGTTTGTAGAAGTTTCAGTTCATAGCTGGCAGCCTCCAAGGTAGGGCATATGTAGGGTAAGCATGTTACTGGAAAAAGGCAGTGAAGAAATAGTTTATGATGTGGCAGGCAAGAAGGAAGCAGTAAGCAGGAAGTATTCCTCTAACTTTTTATTCCTTTCAGGCTCCAAGCCTATTGGTTTGTACTACCTATATCCAGGGTGGAGTTTGTCTCTTCAGTAATCCCATTCCCACAAATACGTTAAACAAATCAGTGGACTAATCTGGTTATTACAGGTCAATAACCCAGCATCACACATCACTTCCCAAAAGCTCCACCTATAAGTACATGAGGCTTTGGAAGGACATCTATATTTAAGCCATACATTAATATTTCAGGAAATTCAATTAATATGTTAAAAAAAAAAAAAGTAAAATACAACAGCCCCAAGATCTGGCCAAGGCCATGGTGGAACCCAGGAGCCTGCACAAAGAAGCAATTTGCCTGCCCTCTTGGTAAGTGCCTCTCTTAGACAGGAGTCAGGAGGAGAACCATAGAAGGGCCCCAAGATCCAGCCATGGCCATGGTGGAACCCAGGAGCCTGCACAAAGAAGCAATTCACTTGCCCTCTTGGTAAGCACCTTCCTCTGGCGTGAGCCAGGAGGAGACCCAGTAGTGTCTCTTGAGCCTACAGGTGCATGGGCTTGGAATCACGCCCCCCCATTAGCAACTGGACAGAGGTCTGAGCATCTCTGCAGGATGACTGTATGGAACATAGCAATTATGGTGCGTCTCCTCTATCTTCTCTTTGAAAGCAAGTGTTGTTTTTCAGTTTTGTTTTCATTATGATTAATTGTTTTACTCTATTCAATATTCTCTTTTGATTGATTTTATAATGTTCTGTCTTTGGTTTGATTTTGCTATACTTAATTGACTGGACAACTATTGTGAAGATAATGAGATATACTATGGTACCTATTACCGTTATCCTGGTAACCTGCTGTGAAGTTCTGTACCAAATGCACTGCACTGTCAATTGGCTTTGTTCTGTCTTGTTCTGTTGTTTTTCTACTACCTTCAAAAAAATTAATGTTTAGAACCCTTTCTACATAAAATTTTTAATTCTTCAGGCAAACACCAAGCTAGATACAGAAAAATCTACAGGTGCCTTCTAAGACATTACTGGCCTATTATCCTCAGATAGGAATGAATGCTGGATTCAGCTTAAGTCAGACACCTTCATTCCTGATAGCATACTAGAATTACATGGAAAACTGCTGATATAAATTTTGAGGTAGAGCATGAGCATCAGAATATCTTACCAACTCCCCTAGTGACTGACTATAAGTATTGAGAAATATTGTAGTGTTATGTGCAAGAGGCTCAGTGAGGAAAGGACAATTCTACCACAATATATGCTGGGCACAGTGGTACATGCTTATAATCCCAGCACTCAGGAGGCTGAGGCAGAAAGATCACTGGAAGTTCAAGGTCAGCCAGGACTATAGAGTGAGTGCAAGGCCAGCCTGAACTGCAGAGTGAAACCCTGTTTTTAAAAGACAAAAAAAAATATGAAAATATGTTTTATGATGTTTACAATTTCCCAGGACCTCATGCAACCTTTGCTCATTTTTCTTTGTGTAAGAGGTGATTGGCTAATCTTAATAACATGGACTCACCTCCTGAGGTCACTATGACTCTTTTTCTTTCAAGGAAAAGAAACATGAGAATATTGGTTAATCATGCTTGCTTATTTTGTTACTATGTCCAATAAATCTGAACTGCTTTGTGGGCTATGTTTCATGAGTCTTGACCCATTAGAAATTGTACAGTTCAATTTATCTTTTCGGTTTCTGAGTAGATAGGCCAAAGCTTCAAAATGACAGAAACAGGGAAATAATTATATTTCAAATAGAGATCTAAAGCAGTGGGATGGTGTAACCAAGGCAATTTTTAAACAGCAAAGAAATGATTTCAGATCTAAGAGAAATAGATGTCAATAGAATGCTTTCCAAAACATAATACTAGAAAGAGGAGAAAAACACACCAATTTTTAAAGTTGGAAGAAAAATCATCTTGCTACAGGAACAATGGAAATAACTGGTTAACAAAGAAACATGTAGATTTATAAGTATAGCTAGAAACTCAACTAAGTTAAGGATCATGTGCGCATATTAATTTAGTGATGACCATTAGCCACAATCTCCAAGTTTAAATAACAACTAAAATTCTGTTGAATGCTAGATAAGAATAAACCTTATAGTGTGAAACACTATAGGTATATGAGAAGAGTAGTAATATAACATTAGCATAAACAGTATTTATTTTGACCTCTAAATTAAATTGTCACCTGGTCTAAGATTTTATACTCAAAATTTTCTCAGGGTCTTACTCAAAACCCTCCAGGTAGATGATAAATGATAGATAGATAGAAATACATCTGGAGAAAACAAAGGAAATGAGAAAGCAAAGAGTAACGGGCGCCCAACCAGTGTACTAGCCTGTTACAGACACCAACTGAGTGATTTCCCGCTGCACGCGGAACTATTACCTCCTTTATATCGATGAGGAAACTGTTGTTTGGAGAAAAGAAACAACTGGTCCGAGTTTCCACAACTGGCAAACAGCAGACTGAAATTTGTATCCTGGAATTTCTGACTCCCAAGTCCATGCCCATAAAGGGCATGGACTAATTGTCAATTTGAGTGAGGGCCCCCCCCCCCACCCGCGCGCTGAATTGAGTCGGCATGGGCGTGGAAGACCTACCTTATGGAGCACTGCTGTTAGAACAGAATAAAAGGAAAACGAGAAGGAGGGATTTCAGCTAATTTTCCTCAGAGGAGCTTTGGTTGTTCTCCCTGAGGGGTTCCAGTCCTCGCAGTTGCCAAGGATGGCTGCTAGCTCTGCTCTTCACATTTGCCTTGGATATCCTCTCCTGGGTTTCCGGCAGATCCTCCAGCTCCTAACACCGCCCTTTCACTCTGCTCCGTCTCTAGCTTCTGGCCACAGTCCAGTCAACCTCCAGGCACAGGCCCCTCAGTACTCCACAGCGATCCCTTGGCCATCTGATGCAGACTCCCATGACTTGGGCTCCAAACCTTCAGCAGGAGCCTGTGGGTGTCTAGCGCATGCACAGATCTTACCCACTCTTCTACATTTGACTCTGCAGGTGGCATTGTAGGCCAGCCTTGTAAATTTCTTTGTCCTTCATCAAATCTGATTCAGAGTATGTGCAGTCTGTGAAGGAACTTTGCCCATCCTTGCAAGCTCCTGTAAGCACTGATGAATACACTCATCTCCACTCCATAAGCAGAGCACCTTCTGGGAGTCTTATTTTGACATCTGTCTTGAACTTAATACCTTGCAGACTTCAAATATGAATACTGTGGTCCACCTATAATGAAGAAAAACTATCAATTTATCAAAGGAACACTTCTCAATAATCATTCTATTTTCTGTAATTTACATGCCAAAAATGTTTTATTCAGTATTAAACTTAATAAGAGAGAATCAGATAGGAATCCATACATGGATGTTTGAGATATTATCAATACACATTTCCAACAGTAGCAGAAATGATGAAGGAATTAAAATTTCTCCAATCAACCTGGTGATAAGCTGTACATCATCAGTCATATTACTTCTACATGGAGCACTTTCAAGAAACTTTTTATGGACATGAAAGCTCTAATGAAACTGTCTAGCAGCATTACTCCATAAACTAAGTATCTCGGCCAGCGAGATTATTTCACTTAAAGTTTAAGAATTTAGAGAAGCTCCCAGTACAATCTTAGAATATACTTTGCCAGGAAACAGAAAGGCCCACCACACAATAGCAAGATTCATTGAGATATAACAATCTTTGTTCAAAATTACTGAGAGTTTGAGATACTCATTATGTGACTCATAATGTTGAGTAAGTTATGTATATGGTTCTGGCGGTAGAGGGAGATGTTTAGGCTGCAGATACACAAAATACATAGGTAATACTTACCCCTGGAAGGATAACACAGGCAGACAAAAGACGACAAGCATTGAATGACAACAATCTTTGTGGATTAGGAAAAAAAGAATTCAAGAAAGAGACAGAATGAATGGTAAAACAGGAAGAAAGCCAAAAGAAGATATTTCCCAAAATCAAGTAAAGAAAACAAAACATTTCATGAAAAAATCATATATACTAAATACTCATGTATTTAGTATAATACTCATGTATTTGAAATGACCTTATTCTACCAAACATTTTCCTGCCTAACTATTCTTTGGTCAGTAAATGACAATAATATTTATTCAGATACTCAAATTTTTTAAAAACTTCTTAATTCATTCTTAGTCAAATCATTCTTAATCCATCTATTTTATACTCCACATTCAGGCTACAAAAAATACTACTGATTTAATTTTCACAATACATGGCAAATTTGATCATTTCTCATAACTTCCACAGCCATTTCTGTTTAACCTTTGTAATAAAATCTAAGATAGCAATACTACTTTTTCAGCTGCTATTTTATGGCTTATATTCATCATAGAGCATTCAGAATGATCTCTCTTTTTGTGTAGACACAAAATTGGGTCTACACCTATAAAATAGAGAGCTGTTGCTATAAAAAAATTGAAGTAATTAAATATCTACTGCTCCTTATGGTTCCCCATGATAGCAAGAACAAGACAAGAAATAAGCAAGTCTGTCAGTTGGCAAGGCCTAAAGTTAGATACAGGACAGGATACCTAACCCTTTGGTTAAAGAAGAAGTGAAAGGCTGTATGCAAAAGGAATGGTAAAGTTGAGGTGAGACAGCAAAGCAAAAATGAGGAGCCAATTGAGGTGCCAAAGACTGAAGGGCAGAACAAGGTATGAAAGGCAGCAGCAGGAGTGGAACATGTTAAATATTTGACTAGATATAGACCACTGGCCGACTGCACTGAAAGTAGCTTCTGTAGGAACTCTCTGTCATGGCCTCTGATCAAGGTCCACTCCTAGGTAGCCATCCTTATTCCATGTGATTCTCACAAGCAAGATGATTGTTCTGAGAACCATTAAAATGGAGTGGGGAGTAGGAAACAATCCAATACTTTTCAGAAACTTGCATGAGGAGACTGAGAACCTAAAATGGTTGCAAGAAAAAGATATTGGAAAACTTCTGAACGAGGAGATGTTACACAGTCTGTGAACAGATCGCTGAGCTCCCCCAAACTTCCCCCAGTGCCTGCTCCTTCTAAAGACTAGTGTGTTTGGCATTTTAAGGACTCCCTTGGGACTTCTCTGTGGCCCTGATAAATACTTTTTAGAACTGAGATAGTTGAAGGGGTTTCTGTTCCTTTGCAAATAAAGTAGCTATGACTGAATGGATGGTTTGGTTGCATTATAGAGATCACATTCTGAGGCCTTGCAAGGATTTCCAGGTTCCTAGAATTCACTGATACAGCAAGCTGGCCTGAGGATTTCCAGGTTCCTAGAATTCACTGATACAGCAAGCTGGACTAAGACTGTTTTATCTTTTTCCCCTTTTACATAAAGAAAAGTAACATGGGATTGCCAAAATCATTGCTTTGGAATTGCTCTCACCTTTGGACATAGTAGTAAAAAGATGAACTTGATTGACTCTGGACTTCTTAGTCTGGCACTAAACCTGCTTTTTGATGAAGGTAAGGTTTTGGCAACATGGCATACACTCTGAAGTGGGAGTTCCAGGAGGAATTTGTAAACAGTGTTTGTCTGAAGGTCTTAAAGCTTAGAAATTTCAGGTGCTGTTTTTCTGCTGCTGAAATAAAGAAAACTGAATCTTCATTAGAATGAGTTAAGCCCACATCTGTCATCTTCCAGATGTCATCAGAAGCCCAAGCCTTCTCAAACTGAAAAGTCTTCTCCCTTTCCTCTTGTGCTTCATAAATCTAATACCCTTTTTAAATTTTTTCCATTTTAAAATGAAAAAAGAATAAAAATGATACTGAATTTCAAAGCAAAATAATAGATTAATAATGGTTAGTATATCATATATTGTTATCTTCAAAGTAGTTGTTCAGATTACAAGATACAGGCATAAAAATGATCAATCAAACAATGAAAGTACAAGCCATTCTTCCTGATGAGCTAACAGAGATTAATAGTGCAGCTTTCTCTCTCTCTCTCTCTCTCTCTCTCTCTCTATATATATATATTCTTTTCTCTTCGTTCTTTTTTTCTTTCCCCATCCCAGTTAGTACATATTAGCAGTATATAATCATTACATTCATCATGGTACATGTACATAACACAACTGAATTCTTCATATATTTCATATCTTTGCCTCTTTCTATCCCACCAGTCTCCATCTCTTGTTACTCTTCCCATTCCCAAAAGATCTATCTCTCTGTTTCCCATTATCTGTCTTTTATTTTGCTCTTTAAATTATTTATACTTGGAGTTTTCTTCATGGCATGCTCTGTAGTCTACATAGAAGATGGTGCTTTTTTCTTTCCACTAAGTAAAACTCTTTCAGAATCACATCTCATTCATTTGTTGTCCTTGCACTCAATTTAAATATCATAATTGAAAAATGTGAAGTTTGCCATTTATATATATATATATACAAGCACAACCTCATACTCTAAAATACACAAGTATCATGTATTTAACTCGCTTCAAATAGTTTCTACATAGCATCACAAAGAGAAAAAACTTTATTGATGGCTTTATGATTTAGCAAGCACAAACAAGCATGTGACAAAATAAGTATAGATTTTAAAACACTGCAGGTCATACCTCAAAGTAGGTGAAGTGGGGGGGGGGACAAGGCAACAAAATGATTTTAAATGCTCCTAACTTTTTCAAAGCTGATCCAGCAGGTGGGGGACAAAGGGAAGGATATCATAAGCCACTCAACAGAGATGTCTCAAAGGGAATTAACATAATAAGACATAATTCGATAAGGCTTGGGGAACTTAAAGAAAATATAAATAATGAGATAATGAACCAAATGAAACAAATGATCAATGAGTCCAGGGAAGACACACACACACACACACACACACACACAAATATATATATATATATATATATATATATATATATATATATATGAGCTAAAGAAAGATATATAAACCATGAATGCCCAGCATAGGAAGAATGGGGGTCCCTTAAAAATTTCACACAGAAATCCAGATTAAAACTATGGTTAAAAGTATGGGCAACAGAAACAACCAATATGAGGATTGAATGTTTGATCTAGAAGACAGGGTTCTTGTTAGAGATCAATTAATAAAATATACCTAAAACAACACAAGAACATGAAAAACAGATACAAGAGCTACCTCATAACATAAGACAAATATAAGAGTAATTACAATTAATGAAAAGTCACATAGCCCAAAGGGTCTGAAAAATCTCTTAAAACAACTAATAGCAGGAAACATTCAAGACAAGATAAATGACTTTAACATGAAGGTAATTAATGCAGAAAGAACTCTGAATAGTCATGATTAGGAGGAAAAAACACACTCCACACCATGTAATAATTAAAGTTGCAGAAATCCAACATAAGAAATAAATCTTTAAAGCTGCTGAAGAAAAATAATGAATCACCTGTAAAGGAAAATCCATCAAAATTATAATACACATGTCAACACAAACTTTAAAGGCAAGGAGAGCTTAGAAAGAAGTGTTTCAAGACCTAAAAGAAAAAAAATCCAAACCATATCGATATGCCCTACAAAATTTTCCTTCAAAGTTGGAGAAACAGGATATTTCTATGGTTAAGAGCACATAAAGAAACTCATGACCACAAAATTAACTCAGCAAAAAATTTTCAAGGACATCCTAAAAAGAGACAATAAAACTAACAATGATATAATGTCCAACAGAATGGATGCAAGAGGTAGAGCTAGCAATTAGGTAAAAGAAAAAAGCAAAATAGCAACAAGTGAATAATGCAATGGCAGGAACAAAACAATAAAATAACTATGAATACAAATGGAATCACCTCATAAATCAAAAGAAACAGATAAGCAAAATGGATCAAGAAATAAAACTCAATGGTATGCTGTATACAAGAAACACACCTAACACTAAAAGAAACCTGTAGACTAAGAAACAAAGGATGTAAAACAATATTCTATGCAAAGCAAACTTGAAAACAAGCAAAAGTGCACAACCTATTCTCAAAGCGGACATTAAGCTGATCAAAAGAGGAAAAGAAGGGTACTACATATTGATTAACAAAACTTTTCAACAGGAAGAGATAATAATTATAAAAATATGTAGCATACCATGGTTCAACTAACTTCATAAAACAAACATTAATAGACATAAAAGATCAGATAAACACCATACAAAAAATGAGAGAACACAATATCCCACTATCACAAACAGGCAGATAATTAAACAAAACATTAACAAAGAAATATCAAACTTGAGCCAAACCTTTGACAAATAAACCTAACTGTTCCACCCAACAACAAAATATACATTTTTTTCAGTACTACATAAACTTTCTCCAAAATATTAGCTAATAAGGCATGCTTAAGTAAATGCAAAATAATCAAAGTTTTATATGCATATTATCAGGTCATTGTGCAATGAAATTCAAAAGCAAAAGCAAAAGAAAATACAGAATTTATACAAATACATATAAATCAAAGAATACACTCTCAAATAATCAATATGTCACAGAAGAAATTAAGGAAGAAATAAGGCAGCTCTTAGAATTAAATGATAATATCAGTACAAATACCAGAACTTATGGAAGACAATGAAATCTGTCCTACAAGGGAAGTTTATAACTGTGAATGTCTGCATCAGAAAAACATAATAAGGCCAATAAGTAGCCTAATGATATGCCCTAAGGTGTTAGAAAAACAAGGAAAACTCAAACCCCAAGCTTATACAAGGAAGAAAACTATAAAGATCAGAGCAGAAATCAATGAAATATATAATAAACACTAAAAAGAATCAATAAATCAAAGAAATAGTTCTTTGAAAGGAAACAAAAAAGTAAATCTTTAATCAATCTTACCAAAAAAAGGAAGGAAAAGGCACAAATCAATGCAATTAAAAATGATAAAAGTGAAGGATATCCATTATTACCACTCCTGTTCAACATAGTAACTGAAACGTTAACCAGGGAAATCAGGCAAGAGAAAGAAACAAAACACAATGGACACTAGTGAAATCCACAAAATTATTAGCAACTACTTCAGAAACATATAGACCAAAATACTGAAGACTCAGAAGAAATGAGAGATTCCTAGATACATATGAATTACTGAACCAAGAAGACTTAAAATCTGAGCTTGGAGACAAGATGGTGGACTGGTAGGTAGCAGGAGAGAGGCCCTCTCTGAGAGAGACAGCTCAAATGCCAGAATAAAACACCCTGGAGAGACCCAAACAGAGAGAGATAGACTCTCACAACACAGAAAGAAACTAAAGCGCAAAAACCCGCTCGAATAAGAGGTCCTGGGGCTATTATTAGTGAAGATAAGATCGGCGAGCATGGCACCTGCCTCGAGACACCTGAATTCCGCCCGACCTGAACAAGCGATCCGAGCCAAAGTGACTGGCTTGAGCCGCCGGAGCCCGGAGCTGAACAGCCCAGTGTGCAGCTCGCCGGGACAGGCACTGCACACGACCCACCCAGAGGCACCGTGAATTCCCACCTCAGCCGCACTGAAGTTGGAGGTCGGGCAGTCCAGCAGTTCTCGGGGACACGGTGAGTGATGAGAATAAGACCCTCCCACGGGAAAGGGGAAACTGACAGGACGACATGTTGGATTTGGGCAGGACAGCCCTAACTCTATAAGGAAGTGGCTTCAGCTGATTATTCCCCTCGCCGAGCAGATTGGTGGAATCTGCTTGAACTAGGCCACACCCCTGGTGGGGACCCAGTTACTCTCCTGAGATCAGTGCACACTGACGCAGTGAAGGCCTGCAAAGGTTGACTGGCCCAGAAGCGAGGAGCTAGTGCACACTGCCCATGGGTGAACTCTAATCTCTGATAACCTATTGAAGAGGGCTAAAGCTCCTAGCCTGCACCCTCTAGAGGAGCCTTAAACAACAAGAAAAGGGTCTGGGAATTACACTGTACACTTGTATGGAAGGAACCAAAAACATGACGAAAGGGAGAAATAAGAAAACACTCCCAGCCCCCAACCCTGAGAACAT